>JAQZBX010046127.1:0-20855 GCA_029593785.1 Cabassous unicinctus | reverse complement strand
ACTCTTACCATTAACTGTGGACCATAGATTACATTTGGTATATATCTTCCATATACCCCCTATTTTTAACACCATGTATTAGTATTGTACATTTGTTATAGTTTGTGAGATAACACTTATAGCTTGTGAGATAACCACAGTCCATCTTACAGCACATGGTTCACTGTGTTATATAGTCCCATGCCTTGTACATTCTATCCAAAGTGTACACTCAGTGACCCTCAGCTTTTGTGTATCTGTGAGTGTCTTAATCTCTCCTTCATTATTAAAAGACAGTTTTGCCAGATACAGAATTCTTGGGTGGAAATTTTTTGCTTTCAGCTCTTTAAATATGTCATCCCATTGCCTTCTTGTCGTCATGTTTTCCAATGAGAAATGAGCACTTAATCACACTGAGGCTCCCTTGTATGTAATATGTAACATGTTCCTTCTCTCTTGAAGCCTTCAGAATTCTCTCTTTATCTTTGGCATTCAACAGTTTGATTAATATATGTCACTGCATGGGTCTATTTGGGTTTATCCTGTTTGAAGTTCATTGAGCATGTATATTCATGTTCTTTGGTTAAATTTCAGAAGTTTCAGCCATTATTTCTTTGAATATTCTCCCTGCCCCTTTCTCTGTTTCTTTTCCTGAGTCCCTCGATGTGTATATGGTACACTTGATAGTATTTCACAGGTTCCTCAGGCTCTGTTCATTTTTCTTCCTTCTTTCTTTTTTCTGCTCCTCAGACTGGATTATTTCAATTGTCTTATCTTCAAGTTCAGTGATTCTTTCTTCTGCCAGCTCTAATTTGCTGTTGAACCTTCCAGGAATTTTTAAATTTAGTTTACTGTAGTCTTCAGCTCTGTTTAGTTCCTTTTCTTAATTTTCATCTTTATATTGATATTCTCTTTGTGGTCAAGCACAAAATCTATCATTTTCCTGATTTTCTTTAGTTCTTTGTTCATATTTCCCTTTAGCTCTTTGAGCATATTTAGGATCATTTGTTAAAATGTCTTTGTCTGGAATGTCCCAGGATCTGATTCTCATCATTGATGGTTTCTAATGCTTTAGATTTCTCCTTTACCTGGGCCTTCACTTCCTGCTTCTTTGTATATTTTGTAATCTTTTTTTGAAACCTGGACATTTTGATATTTTAATGTGTTATCTCTGGAATTTAGACTCTGAGATGTCTTTTCCTTATGTTTGTATACAGCTAGTGTTATGACAGACCTGTCTTGAATGCCAGTAGTGCTTTTAAGTAGATTTTCTTGATTCAGCATGCACCCTGGTTTTGCAAGAGTTTAACTGTTTCTGGAGCTTTAAAAAAGATGTTTCTGCCAGTTCTTACTGGTTATTCAAATCTTCTGTGGGGGACAGAGTCCTGAAGCTTCTCACTCTGCCATTTTGCTTGGGGCAGGGCCAAAGATTGTGGCATTCTGAGGCTCGTTACTGGTGATCTTTGGTTTCTCTGTCACATGGCAAGGCATGTGGTGGTGTTTCTGGTCTCTTCCTTCTCTCTCATTGTGGTTTTGATTTGCATTTCCATAAAAGCTAGCGATGCTGAGCATCTTCTCATGTGCTTTTTAGCCATTTCTAGTTCCTCTTTGGAAAAGTGTCAATTCAAGTCTTGCTCATTTATTTTTGTGTTGTTTGTCTTTTTGCTAAATTGAAGGATTTCTTTATATAGACTAGATATTAAACCTTTATCAGATATATGGTTTCCAGATACTTTCTCCCATTGTGTGGGCTTATATTTACTTTCATGATAAAGTCCTTTGAGGCAAAAAAGTTCTTAATTTTGATGAGGTCCCATTTATCTTTTTTTTTTTTCCCTTTTGCTGCTTGTGCTTTGGGTGTAAAGTCCAAGAAACCATTGCCTAACACAAGGTCCTGTAGATGCTGCCCTACATTTTCTTCTGGAAGTTTTGACAGTTCTGCCTCTTACATTCAGGTATTTGATCCATTTTGAGTTGATTCTTGTATATGGTGTGAATTAGGAGTCCTCCTTATTTTTGTAAATGGAGATCAGTTTTCCCAGCACCATTTGTTGAAGAGATTATTCTTTCCCAATTGACTGGTCTTTGCTACCTTGTCAAAAGTTTGAGGATTGATTTCTGAGCTCTCAATTTGATTACATTTGTCTATATGTCTGTCCTGTGCCAGTACCATGATGTTTTGATTACTGTGGTTTGTGATAAGTTTTAAAATTAGAAAGTATGAATCTTCCAACTTCATCTGTCCTCCTAATCTTACAGCCAAGAAAGTAGAATTTTATTCTACCATCATATATTGGGCCCTTGCTATGTGCCAAACAGTGTGTTCGGAATTGGGAGTTCAGAAATGAGGAGAGTATTGTCCCTAAGCCCCATAAAAAGATCAGAAAAAAAAATGCAGATAAAAAGAAAACTAAAACTTTCTTTTTTGACTCATGACAAGAGAGCACCCCAGTGGATTTGAAACATTCTAATTAACACTGAACCTCTTCAAAAGTTTCTGTGGGAAGTTATCCTCTGACTGCCATTGAGGGAACAATTTGGTATTTTTTATAATTGCTTTGAGAGCCTGCAGCATCTTTATTTTCAATGGTGGCAAAGTCCTTCCTTCCTTCTTTTCCTTCTTTTCCTACTTTTCTTTCTTTCTTTCTTTTCTCCCTCGAAGGTATATTTGACATTAGAAACAATAATAAGCCCTCTGGAGTGAGGATGGATAAAAAAGTAACCCCATAAACCATTTATGATCAATGAGGAAAAACTATGAAGTAAATGGGACTTCTTTTCTAATGAGGTTTGTGAACTGTCTCTGAAGGCAATTTCAGGAAATTTGAAATTTTATAAGCATGAAAACATTGTTGAAGTAGGTAATTTACTGTTTTGTTTCATTATTTTGGCCCTATGGTTGAATGAATGATTCTGGAGTGTGTAATCAGCACTGCAAGGTGAGAACTAAAGAATATGGGGAATGAGATTATTTAGAGTTAACAATCTCTTTATTTCATAGTTTAGAATGCAACATTTTCCATATTATTATTAGTAAGGAGATCCTTAATAACAAATAATTCCACTTTGTGTTTTATGATACTGAATTCTGTCCATAATCCTTCATGAGTTTTTTCATATAGTTTTTATCCACTTAGGAATATATATGCATGCGTATATTTTTTATTTATTCAATTTTGAATTACCCTGAAACTTCAACTTGAGAATACATATAATAAGAAACAACAATGAAGTTAATGTCACCTTTTCCCATTTTCAGTTGAGGAGTTGCTAAGTCAAACAGGGAAGAAGAAAGCAATAAGAAACACTGGTAATCTGAATAAAATACAAATTGCAAATAATGGTGATTGCTAGTTTAATATATTTCTTAATATATACTTTGAAAAATATTCTGAGATTTTCTTTATAAACTATTATTCCCCCAAATGAAGAGATAATCAAAAGTGTGCATTAATCACCATCCCAAACTCCTCAGGATTGGGGGAAGAGCTATGGACTATAGTGAACTCACTGGTATTCTGTTGTAGACATATTGTGATTCAAGCAATGGAAGAAATTACAACAGTGAGGTGGAGCCAGTAAGGTGGAGCCAGTAGCGACTGGACACTTTCCGGGCAGGGAAGGGAAAAGCAGTTGTAATACAGGGGCTTTTTCGGGACTTGGGAATTATCCTGAGTGACATTACAATGACAGATATAGGCCATTTTACATCAACATATAACATGCATAACTGTGTGGGAGAGAGTGTGATCTATAATGTGAACTATGGTCCCTGCTTAATGGCAAAGCCCCAGGATGTGTATATCCATTGCAGATGATGTGCCACACTAATGAAAGATGTTTATGTGGGATGTTATGGGAGGTGTGGGAGGTGGGGAACATGGGAATCCTTGCAATTTTTGTGTAACATTTATGTAATCTAAGCATCTTTTAAAATATAAAAAAATAAATAAATAATTAAAAAAACCCAAAAGTGTCCATTAGCCATAAGCTACAACTTCAAGAAGCTATTTCTTTTATCTAGATTCCTAAACAGAGTAAGTCTCAACCATGAGAGGTCTGTTACTAATCACAGGAAAATAAGGGGCCTCTGAGAGATCACCTTTCTTCTTTCTTTCTTTGTCTTTGTTGGTAATTCTCAGATTAATATTAATAATTCTCAAATTATTGATATTAGAATTTTTGGACAATAAAAATAGTTAAATTGATTTCTTCAAATTGAAATTACTAACAAAATATGTTAACATTTTTATTAATATCTCACATTTTCGATGGGAATATTTTGTGTGAGTAGTACTGACACATGCATATAAATGCAAGGAAGTAATTATGATTATATTATTAGCAGTTATTGTGGCAATAACTTCAGAAAATGGTTATTTCCATCTGTCTGAGAAAACAGACTTTAACACAAAATGAAGTCCTATTCATTATATGAAAGAAGTGATTAGAATCCAGTAGTAAAGCCAGCTAAATGTGTTTCTACCAAGCTCCAAGTTTAAGTTTTAATGCAATTTTAAATGTTTCTGATCTGAAAACATTGAATAGCTGACAATTTCCCCCCCAGGAGAAAAATACCTTGAGGGGAAAAGCAATTAGAATATGGATTGACCAGTAATCAGTAATCATTACTTGGTACATCAAATGTAGTATGTTGGCACCTGGTTAACTAATTTAAAGACTGGTTAAAAATCTGGAAAACAGGACTTTCTCAAGTTAAATGTGAAAGCTCAGAAAAATAAAATGAACTTTCCTTACATTTACACATATTAGGGAGAAAACTGATTAAGATTTAGAAAGTAAATATTGGGTGAACATATTGAAGGCAATTGGAACCCAAGGGATTAAAGTAGAAAATCTAGTATTTTCTGGAAAGTTTAAATTCCCCAAGTTTATAGCTTAAAAGAGCTGATACATTCGATATCAAGGTTTAATTTTCATATGAAGGTGGTTTAAATAAATTCTACATTTCAAAAAAAACTTTTGTAAAATTCTTAAACTAGAAGAGAAGAACTGAAAATAATTACTAAACCAGTTAGACAAGAACTTCCACAAACTACTTTCACTGGAGACATCTTCCCACCTACCTACTGGTACCATATACTTTACATTACTTCCCATTTCTACAAATGAATGCCATAGGAATAAAAGTATGGATTCTGGAGTAAGACTGCTTGGATTCTCACCCTAGCTCTGCCACTTGCTAGTTGTGTGACCTTGCTCCAATAAGGTCAGCTCCTCCACTTGCAACATAGACCTCACAACATCTCATTCAAGGACAATGCCCTAGCAATTCTCTCATCTCTTTCTAACATAGCAATTTCCCCCATTTCAGTGGATTTTTCCCATTGGCAAACAAATCTGCTATTACTTCTCACATCTCAAAAAGAGAGAGAAAAAAAACTTTTCCCTGGCTCCAATTCCTCCTCAATTGGAGGAATCCATTTTTCCTCCTTCCTTTTATAGCAAACTTCCTTGAAAAACTATCTATAATTTCAGCCTGTAATTTCTCTTAATCGCTATTGAACCCATCCCAATCAGGTATTTGTCCCATCTACTCCACCAAAAGTGCTATTCTTCTTAAGGTTGCCAGTAACTTTTATTTTACTAAATCCAATGGTCAGTTCTCAGTTCTCAGGGTACTTGGCTCCACTGACATTTGACAAGTTGTCACTCTCCTACCTGAAATTTTTTCTTCCTTTGAACTCCATGGATATCACACTTGCTGGGTTTTTCTTCTCAGTGTTTTGGTGTTTCCTCCTCATCACCTAGATCCCTAAATGTTAACATTTTCCAGGGATTAGTCCTTGGACCCTATCTCTTTTCTGTCTGTATTTATATCCTAAGAAATCTCTTCTAGTCTCATGGTTTTAAATATTACTTATCTACTGATGATTCTCAAATTTATATCTCTATAGCCCTGACCTGACTTCTGAGCATGAGATCTACTTATCCAACTGCTTATTTAACAACTTTCTATGGGTGTCTAATAAATTTCCCAAACTTAAATGTTCAAAACTGAGCTTAAAATATACTCCATGCTATCCTTCACTCTCATCCAAGCTCATCCTATAGATTTCCTCATTTGGACAATCAGCAAATCTGATTTAGGTCAATCTTCAAAATATACCCCAAATTTGATCACTTTCCATGAGCTCCATAGCCATGACTCTGGTCCAAGCCACCACCATCCCTATCCTGGATAATTTCCATAATCTTTTATCTCATCTTCCTATTTCTGGATTGCCACTCCTCCCTCACCCCCAAGTTTATTCTCACCACTGCCACCAGGATGATAGTGTTAAAACATAAGCAGCTTACATTACTTCTCTGCTCAAAAACTTCCAATGTAGGTGTGTATGAAAGAGGAGTCAAGGATAGTACCAAGATTTTTGAAATGAGAAATTAGAAGAATGGAGTTACCATTGACTTAGATGGCAAAAACTGAAGGAGGAGTGCATTTTGGGGAAGATCAGAAGCTCTGGTTTGGAGATATTGTTTGAAATGTCTATTAGAAATCCAAATGAAGGTGTCAGGAAGATAGTGGGATATACAAGTCATGAGTTTAGGTTATATACATTAAGGAGTCAACAGTGTATACATGGCATTGAAAGCTATTAGACTGGATGAGAACACTAGGAGAGTAAGTGTAAATGGAAAAGAAAATTGGTTCAAGGATTGAGCCTTGGGACACTCCAATATGACATCAGGGAGGCGAGGAGGACCCAAAAAAGGGACCAAAGAAAGGCATTCAGAGACATAAGAAGAAAAAACCAGGAGAGTGTAGAGTCCTGGAAGTCAAGCCTGGAATGTGTTTCTAGGAGGAACAGATGATCAATTGTTAACTGCTAATAAAACCAAGTAAGATGAAAGCAGAGAAATGACCAATATGGTGGCCACCGGTGACCTTGACAAGAGCTTTTGTTGGGGAGATAAGGGAGAAAGCCTGATTGCATTGAGTTCAGAGAGAATGGGACGAAAGAAATTGGACATGGTGAGAACACCTCACAACTCTTTTGAGAAATTTCCTGTAAACATTACAGTGTAAAATGAAATAGCTGGAGGGGTAAGTAAGATCAATACATTTTTGGGGGACTGGGAGAAATATTTGTATGATGATTCAGTTTCTCTGCCTTAAGGATGTACCCTTCATAAGCACTAGCAATACAGCACTGCACCATAAGACAAGGGACCCTCAGCTCATGGAGCTTACATCCCATTGTACTCCAGAGTAAGCCTGTGAGATAAGACAGCTATTATTATTACCATTCTATGTAAGAGAAAATAGGCTAAGAGTGAGTAAGTGACTTGTCTAAGATCAAATCCCTAAAAAACTGTGTTTAGATTAATGAACAAACAACTGCAAAGTTACAGCCTAATTAGAGGAAGATCATTTGCCAAAGCCACTTTCCAGTAGGACAGAAAAATAATACATATGCCCTGAGTTAGAGTTTAGACCAATTTTCTGAAAGAGCTTCTATCTTGTATCAAAAGGGAACATTACAAACAAAATTTAAGCAAGGACTGGAGATAAATACTTAACCTCATTTCATAGCATGAAGTAATTACTAAATAACTTTTCAAATATCACTGTACATGACATCATTCATTTAAAAAGAGAATCAACAGACAAACATAAGAATTTATAGATACATAAAATCTATAAAATTCATTATTCCACTATGGACTATAGATTGAAAATATAAACATGAAAATTCTGATAAATTCATAAATGACTTTCTGAATACAAAAAGCAACTCTAACCTCTCATGAAATATTTACTCATTTAACTTGTGTAAATAAGTTACTATCATGGTTGGACCATTAAGTCTGATCCTTTACTTATGTTTTAAAGGGATTTTTGAAAACATCTTTATGGAGGTATAATCCAAATATAATAAAATATCCATCTTGGGTGCCCATCCAGCTTGATGAGTTTTGACAAATGTCTACACCCTGGAACCATCACTATGATGTATGGAACATTTCTTGGGGTCACTTTGGAGTCAGTCCTCTGCCCCCACCTCCTGCCCCAGGCAACCACTTAAAAGTATTTTAATTAGCTCTCCAGAACACTCAGGTATTGCTTGGGAAATGATCTGTAGCTTGCGCCCCAGTTATTATTGACAGCATGTATTATTTGCAATTTTGACATCATCATTGTGCTTGCTGGTTATAATTTTATGCATCATCTGAATATTTTAAGTGAGATATATTGCTTTTAATAAAAAATATACCTGATTTTCTTCTGGAAAAAAGAAAGTCTTATTTGTCTTGGACAATCAAAACTAAATTAAAAGTCATTTATTCAAAAAAACCTTTATTAACATGTACAATTTTCCTTAAAAATCAGAGATATAAAGATATATAAAGAATAAACTTAAATCCCCTGTTCTCCTACCACCTAGAGATAACTACATTAAGACACAAATAAAGTCATTAAAATCTATGAGAAAAAATGCAGATCTATCTTCCTTTGAAACAAAATAGTACCTGTCAGAAAGTTTCTAAATGGGCATAAATCTTTTGTATTTTTCAGGTTTTTAATGAAGAATTTGTTTTCTGAGTGCATCTGTAATTTATAGAATCATAAGAGTAACATAATTTAGTTTTATTAAGCTGGTCTTCCTGAAAAACAACAGATTATGATGACTAAGGTAGAAAAATTGTGCTAAAAAGAACTAATACCATGGTATATTTACACACATTTTTTATTACAAAATTCAAATAAAAATTAACTTTCTTATCAGTATTTCAAATGTATTCCCTACATTTAATATTAGTTTAAAATGGTACAAATGATAAAACTACAATTTGAAAATGGCATGAAATTTTAAATTTTATGGTAGTAGATTAGGGACATATTAATAAAATGGTGATTCAACTTTCAAAAATACTGTAGAATACAAGCTCCATGGAATTTGATCTCAATCTTTATCCAATTATTTTTAAACAATAAAGGAAGAAGGAATAATAAAGAATTTACTTACTTAATGCAGTTAAACACATGTGCTCCCTTACCAGTTATGTGCAGAGAGATCTAAGTCTAAATTTGTGTGTCTGGAAAATGAAGGTAATACTGCCTCCAACACCATGATTCTTGTGAGTACTAAGTGAGATAATATATGTACATATCTTAGCATAGTGTCCAGCCTATAAACTAAGTGCTTACAAAATATTAGCTATTATCATTATATTTAATTTCCTAAACTCGTTTATTACCGCTTATTTTTTATAGAGTTTTGTCATAAAAGCTATTTAAATGGACAAGTAACAAAAATAATTAAAACAAAGAGGATACTCAAACAGAGTTCTGAATTCTGCCTGAAAGTTTTTAAACAACACAATTTATTGTAGAGAACAAAGCTGTACTTTGAAATCAGTTTGTTCTTTCAAAAAGACAAAAAAGCTCACAGGATGTAATTGAATGACTATAATGCACGTTGGCCAAGAAGTGACGTTTTAACTTGCTCTTTAAAGTACGTGCAAGTCGAGTATTGTTCTTGCCATTTTAATACAGACTTTCCACCCCTAAATTGACTTTCTGAAAGAGTTAGATAATTGTTGTACACTTTTAAGTCACTTTGTCAGTGTTCTTGAACTGTGAAAGTAATTCAGTGTTGAACTCATAAAATATACTCTCCAAGGTCCAAGTTTAAGTGAGCATAGTGATTTGTTTCCTAACCATAGAGCCCAACTAAATTTAAAATATTCTTTGTGCTGGACAGTCCTTGAAGCTGTGAGTGCTTTTCTTATTCATAGCCCTTCTGAGCAAAGCAGCCATGGGCAGGTTTTTGTACATATCATCCACTATTACCACCCCCACAACTCTGATGCTTACCACCCCCTCTGTGGCCATTTCTGCCACACTATTCCCAGTGCCTGCAAGAGTCCCTCTATTGCTATTACCACCACAACCACTGTCTTTCTTATTACACCACCACTGCTACTGCCGCTTTCACTACCATCACAACCATTGGCACTCTTCCCATCACCACTAATGACAGCTATGAAAAAGTACATACTATTTGTTAAGCATTGTGCTAAGCCCTTTACTTGTATTACCTCAGTTAATCCTCAGAACAACTCGAGATATGTTGCACCTATTTTATAGACAAGGAAACCGAGGCACAGAGAAATTAAGGATAATTTTTGGCCTACGTTCATATCTTTGGTAAATGGGAAAGCCAGGCTCTATATCAGTCTTAACAACTTTGAAGCATGAGTTCATTCCATGACCTGGCATATGGTTTAACACAGAGTTAATAATGAAAAAATTATTTGTTACATGAATTCATAAATAAAAGCTGCCATGCTTTGGGTCATTTTCAGTACATATAGCTCACTGGACAAGGAAATAGCATCTGACCAAAGTATGAGGCAATCTGGCAGGGGAATGCCCTACAGGATATTCTATATGGGACATTATCCAATAACCTTGTAAATTCCTCTCCTGGGACACTGAAACACATGAAGAGGGGCACAAAAGATATATGGGTACTGATATCAAGGGCCAGAGAGAATACAGTGGATTAGAGCCATGAAGTCATGAAAATCATATATAAACATAACCCAAAAAGGGGATAGCATTGCATCCAGCTGGGAATGACGATAGAAACTGAGAGGCATGAATAGACAGAAGGTACATCATTAGGAAGGCACAGCAGTCTTGGGCAAGGGCAATATCTGGAACAGATTTCTTGTTCTCCAAGTGGCCTGACAGGGTAGCCACCAACATGCTCTTTCAAGGTTTTTGCTGGCTCCTCTTTTTTTCTAAGCAGGGATCCTTCTCTCAAGAAACGACAGTTTCATTCATATGCTCAAGTCAGTAATGTGAGGGGTTTGTTGTTTATTCTCCACATACAATTGCTTACCATATTCTGTACTTTCTCTGTTTCCACATCATTGATTCAGTTCTGGCCCAAGCCACCATCATGTCTTGTCTGGACTACCACAATTTCCTCTTAACTTGTCTCCAGCCCCTCCTCAATTCATTCTCCATGTAGCTGGCTCCTTTACCTGCCTCCCTTCACCTGGCTCTCAGTTAATTAGATCTCAGCTTAAAACACCATTTCTTTGAGGCACTTCACCTTCAGAGTAGTATAATTGGTCCTCCTGTTACTGACTCTTTTGTTGCCTTCTACTTTTCGTTCTTAACACTCATCACACTTCCAACTACTTGTTCATGTCAATATGTCTTCCTGTCTAGACTACAGGCTCCTTGAAGGCGACACTGTTCTTGTTTTGTTTATAACAACTGTGCAGTAAATATTTGCTTAGTAAATACTTCTGAATGTTTCTTCAAATAATATATCCTATATACTAATTTGAGGGATACTGGTTTTTGAAACCTAAAAACCCTTAATATATGATCAGAAGTGTGTTTACAGATATTTAAAATTAACACAACTAAAATCCAGGCCACCTCCATCAAGGGCTGACACAGTGCACGTGCTGTGCTGGACATTCTGAGACTGGGACAAGGTGTGGAGTACAGACTTCATGCAGTATCCAAATGGGAGCCATCAATGTTTTTAAGTGGAATGACTGATCAGATATGTGTTTTAGGAAGACAAATTTGGTAGTAGTGGGATGGACTGGAATGCGTTAAGACTTGAGGTAGGAAGAGCAGTGATTGGGAGCTATTAGAATACTACAGATGAGAGGTTTTTGGAATGCAGAATCATCCTCCCATAACAGAAGCTGGAAAAGCCAGCCAGCCCCTTACAACCAAGGTGACCATGTGACCTAGTGCTGGCCAATAAGATTTAAAGAGAAGTCTGTGAAAGGACATTTGGGAAAGATTTTCCCGCCTGAAAACAGAGAGACACAAGAGAAGAGAGCTCTTCCCTGGACTCTTATGTCTTTGGACATGGCTGTGTGCAGATGTGAAGCCAGGCAGCTATCTTGTAAGCATGAGTTGGTAACCGATGACAATAGTCATGGAGAGCAAAGAGGAAGGTTAGAAAGAGACTAAATCCTTGATGGCATTGTTGAACCACTGAATCAAAACTAACTAAAAAGAAATTTTAGTTAAAAGAAAAAAATTTCAATACTGACTACTTTCATTCTTTTCCCTGCTCCTTTATTGTATTAGGGGGAAATAGGGTAGATAGAGAAAATATTTTTGATGGGTAGAATACTTATTTTTGTTCTCCAAAAACCATTTTCTTATAAAATTGAGCTATATGTTACATTCATACTCTCCCCACTGCCTCCGCCCCACCCCCACCTTGCAAAAAGACAGAAAAAAGAAAAAAGCTTAGATTTCTTGATGAGTGAAACAATAAATAAACCTCTTATTTAAGGATTTTATTCCACAGTCTGACACTTGGAGCTGGAGCATCCTAATGGACATAAACAGGATGCATGGAAGAAGTATTGTGAAGGTAAAGTTTTGAGGATAAAGGATCTGATTAGAGGAAGGAGGATGAGAAAAAAGGTGAAGTTATATATAAAATTAAAAATAGAGGCTTAAGATCTTGAACAAGTAAAACTGAGATGATACTTTTACCTGAGAAAAAGAAAAAAAAAATGGAGTAGTTGAAAAAATGATGAATTTTGTTTAGAACATACCCAATTTGAGAGGTGATAAACAACCAGGCAAAAATAAATGTCCACAAGAACCTAGAAATAGTAACATACATGTAAATATCTTTCTTCTAAATGAAAAAAGATTGCAGGTACTTTTTTTTTTTAAGTACATTTATTAGCAAGGTTATTAAGGCACGTAAAAAATGAAGTAATTAATTATACATACATGTAATTTCATTTGCCACCATATGAGCCTCATCTCCCACAATCCCCCTTTTCTTGGGATTTCCTAGAGTTTGGGACTCTTACCTCACTCCAGAGGCTGCTCCCAGCGATTGACTGGGGCCTCAAGGAGCTTGTAGTGGGGAGGCCAACAGAGCATGCAACCCCATTTTCTGAAATAATATAGAGCTTAATTTCTTAAGAAAATGGTTTTTGGAGCATTCGACCCATCAAACACAACACAACACAACACAACACAACACAACACAAAAACTCAATATACCTCTCATCCACTGCCAAAATAGAACAAGGAAGCAAGGAGAAGAATCAGGAAGGGCAGCACTGAAAAAATTTTCCTTTTAGCGAAAATTTCTTTTAAGTTCAAGATGCTTATTATATGCTAGTAAGTAGGATAGACTGTATTTTTCTCCTTTATCTCTATGTAGCATATTCCTCTCTTATGGTTGTCTTCCTCTGTCTCATTCATTCAACATTTGCTACCATTTGATTGTATAACCATCCATTATCTAGATGTTAATGAGAGTACATTATTGTCTCTGCTCTCAGAGAATTTTTCAGAATTCACCTTATGAAGACTTCACAAATTATCTGCTTAGCAAAGTTCTTAGCATATGGTTGGCAATCAAATATTTCTTTAATGTATGTATTAGTTAGGGTTCTCTAGGGAAACAGAACTGTGAGGAGATAACTGTCATCCTCTAGGATATGGCATCTGATGAGAGGAGGGATGAAGAAAGAGATAATGTTCAGAATGACTAGAAGATATAATTTTGAGATTTGTAAACTCCATGAAAGACCTATAACCTAGACTTTCATGTGAACCTCAATTTCTTCCATAACATCCCTGCCAAGCAACAATCCTGCCAGGGCTTGACTATTATAACTGGTAAGGAGGTCACTGTGTCCTAAGGGAGGTCAGACTATACTGTACAGTTCTGACTGTTAGAATGTTCTTCTTTAGAGTAACATGAAATCAGATTCCCTGTTAACAGAGAGGAAATTCTCACTTCTGGTCCCAATCGTAGCACTTTAGAAAAGTTTAATAGAATTAATAGTGACCTGGTGACACAGATCAGGTGTAACTTTGGACAAGTCATGTAAACTGTCTGAGACTTTTTCTTTCTCTAAAATGAGGATGATAATCTTCATCTGACATACTTACTGTGATAAGTAAATGAGGTTATGTAAGTGAAAGTGCACAGTGCTTGGCTGCAGTTAAAATATTTGGAAATGTGTACAAGAAATGTGTACCACTGAGCTCTTCTAAAGATTGCCCTTTGCAAAAGGAGGAGAGGAAGTTTAAAACAACAACTTTTTAAGGTGGACCAGCTGCATTACTGTTAATTGAAATTAAAATCTTAATGTACAAACATATTATTTAACAGAAAATCTCAGCTCTATATTACAAGCAGTTGGTTATGAAAATATTAAACCTTTTGACAAGAATTTTTGCATTAAAATGTAAAAATATGCATGATTTAAACTTTCCTTCACTGTGCTCAGAAATAATGCTGGGCTTGACCATGGAAGAAACGCTAGTTCAAAAGAGAAGCTGATGAAGATGCTGTGGACAACAATAGGGCAGCTATTTCTCAGACAGACAAGTTCTGTGGTAGGTACAATGCTACAGCTTTCATATGCTTTACAGCTTCTAGTGCTCATAATAACTGTCTGAACTAGAGAGTATAATGATCATCTCCATTTTACAAATATGAAACTGAACCTAAGGTAGTTAAGTAACTCAATAAAGGTCACACACTACACATAAGTGGCTGAGGCTGGATTTAAAACCTGCTCTATTGATGTTATACTCTTTATCCAAGAGTAATGGAGGACAAGTAATGGCCTTACTTCTCTATCAAAAGTCATTGTCGATATTTTTTGTCTAATAAAAATTATGATTGAAAATGACTAATGAAATTTGGAAATATATGTTAAGAATCTTTAAAATATTTATAACATTTAGACTTATAACTTTACTTACAGAAATTAGTTTAAGAACATAATCCAAAATATGATGAGAACTTTTATGCAAATATTCATCATAAATTATTTAAAACAGTAATGAAATCAAACAAATTTCTTTCCTGAACTCTTTCTTCTCTTCAGGGACTCCCATATGCTGTCACCCTCCCTTCTTCTCAAAGATAATTACTGCCTCTCAACCTTATCAACCAAATCAGAACTAGACCTTGGCAGGTGTCAAGCTGACCTTGGCTTTCTGCTCTGCTATTTTTATACTCACTTCCTAAGTGTCCTCATCCAGCCTTCTGGGTATGAAACCAACTATATGCTTACTCCCAACTCTATATCTCTAGCCCAGACATCCCCAGAATATTTTTTCTTGAATGCCTAATAGACATCTCACACTAAACACTTCCACAACAGCACATTCACCCCCACACCCAACATACTCCTCATTCAATAAAAGGGACCATCATCGTCCACTTCAATAAATGTCATCCCAACAATTGTTCCTATTGATAACCTAGGAAGTCTACCTTGATACCTCCTTTCCTTCATCTGATCCATCAGCTAGTCCTTTGACTTTAACTCCCCCAATACACCCAATTTTTCTCCATTTGACAATGGTTATTTATTGCCATAGGGAAACTGAAGAATTCATTTCTGGGGTTCCTTTCCTTAGTTCTGACCCCTCTTCAACTGACAATACTTATGATTCGTTTGACCTCAACATTTCCATACCACAACTGGATCAGAGTAACTTGATCACTTCAGGGACCTACATAACAGTTGGCTCAAAGAGGGGTAGTTATATGTCAACCAATCACCTTCAGGTGCATCCACTGATCCATGGTGGCAGGGACCTAAGGTCTTTACCATTCTGTCCAGTTCCAAGTCTTGCATTAATTTCTGTCACCTGACAGCCCACCCTTTCCTCATCCACCAAGGCCAAGTGAGTACAGTGTGACCACTCATTCAGACCCTGTGGGAGAAATCTTACTTTCTGGTCATGTGCCCTAAGGTAATAAACAAATACTATACGATAAAAATATTGCATTTACAAAACTATAAAAATGATGTTTTCTATGCAAGAAAAACAGCAGTTGACTTTCCCACATAACCATAAATTCACCTCAACGTTGCCACCAATAATTTGGTGGTAGCCAAAAGATTTATAGGCACAGGAATATAATATTTCAAAGGGCTAGTCTTGTGGTTCCAGATGTGTAAAAAAAAAGATGACAAATATTAAAGAGGATATCTTATATACCACTAATTATATTGAACTTTTTATTCTTAAAGAGACCATTTCTACAGAGAACACTTATTAATGTTAATGCCTGTAAAATTCTACACACAACATGCAATTTTCACATTTTCAAAAGAAAGTAAAATCAATGATTACTGTCTAGGTATATACAGGCACTAGCCAGACATTTTCACATATTAATTCATTTTTAGACTCTCAACAACCCTTGAAGGTTGGAATTGTTAACCCAGGCTTTCAGGTAAGGGAACAGGCTTAGAAGCCCAAGGCTGGGCTGATGGTTGCTTCCCTGACACCATGCTGTCTGTGGTGAGGAAAGAACTCATATTTAACTTTCCTTCTTTAAGAAGAATATCACAGAACATAAGCTACACTAATAAGCTCTTAAACCTTTAGATACGGTTCTACAGAAAGTCCTTGTAATTCCTAAGCTAAATTCCTCTTGTCTGAATTCTATTTGAACAGTTCAAAAAGAAAATCAAGGCTGTTTAGCACTTGACATTCTATTCAAAATTTCATAAATAAATAGTGATAATGTTTTATTCAAGGGCAAATAATTATAAATTATAGACATCAAAATGCTACTGGCCTAAATAAAACACACTACCTAATCCTAGTCTTAGCTATTGAATGTGAAGTGTTTAATGAATTAGCTTAATGTGATGTGCCTGCTAAGATGATAGTAGGTAGGAAGAAGATCACCATAAATTTCCATGGTCTAATTGTACTGCCTTTTAATAATGCCTCTTAAAAATAAACACATATTTATGCACATACTATACAATATGAATAACCAAGAAATTTTTGATAGTGAAATAGTGAGAAAGGCAGAAAAAAGTAATAGTCTTTTTTACTTATTTTTAAAATTGTTATTTGTTAAATCTTTTTGGTAGTCTGCATTCCAACACGGTAACACTTTGAGCTGGTTTCAATCACCATAAAGATTAGAGAAAGGCTTTCTGTATATTTTATTAAGGCTTCTGGGAGAAGTAATAGATACTGCACATATACACATGTGCACATTCATATATTTTAATGACAGTGCCGCCTCAAAAAAGAAGAGTTTTTTTTTTTTTCCTATTCTTTGGATAATTTAAGGAAAATATATTCAGAATTCAACTCTGAAATAAGTATAATGACCACTGATAGTTCAATTCTTTCCCTGAGATTTTAGCTCATGGCATGCCTCTGATAAGGAAATGCATCTTTCTAGAAATTGTTCATGGTTTTCTTTAACACAAAAAACAGCAGATCGCTCTTTTTCTCCGTATAATGTATAATGCTTTCCTTCCAGAACACTTTCCCCCTTAATATTAAGTCATAAAATGTCTTGCTTGAAAAACAGTATATAAGTGAAGTGGGAGACATGTACATGTGTTGTAATTTGAGTTGAATTACATGTATAATGAAGAGCCACATTTTTACTTAAGGAAGCCATCTATCAAATACAATACTCTTATAATTCACATAAGTTATGCAAAAAGGTTGGCCATAGGCAAAAAGTTGAAGTAAGTGAAGCCTGCCTTTGGCTACTATAGTCCCTGGTGACATTCCATTAGCTGCTCATGGTCTATCCACTAAAGGCATTCCTTTCATGTGGATTCCCCTGTGATCTGAACTTCTGTCTCCATGTATCTCCTCTTCTTGGTGTTGGCGATAATTCTTTAAAAAGCCATGTCTTTTTACTCTTAATGACTTCCTTTTTCTGCTCCCTGGAATACAGATATGATAGATGGAGTTCCAGTATCCAAATTAGACCAAGAGGTAGCCTTGAGAGTAGAAGTTAGAGGTTAAAGAAGGTAGAACATATAGACAGAAGAAGCCTGAGTCCTTGATGACACTGTGGAAATGAAGACGAGCACCAGACTGCTAATCTTTGAATTTTTCTGAAAGGGAAAAAAACAAAACCAAACAAACAAAAAACCTGATGCTATTTGAGTTTTCTCTTAAGGCACATGAAGTTAATCATAAAAAATTTGCATTTTTGCTGGGAAAGGAAAACTGGATGGCTGGAGGACAAGGAGAAGAGAGAGATTTTTCATTGAACTTTCCTTTGAAAATCTAAATTTCAGAACCATGTAAATACATTGCTTAGTCAAAAATTAAATTAAATTTTAAAAATTAAAAAAAAAAAAATACCATTGTGTTCACTTTTGAAACCAGAGCATCTGTCACGTATTATGTATGTGGAAGGTGCTCAGAAATGCTAGTTGAATGAAAAAAATGCCATAAAATACAACACTATTGCAAAAGTGCTCTCTTATGTATATTCTTGTGTTATCTATAAAACAATGTATGAGGAAGACTTAGGCAAACATGGGAAAAAAAAAGATTACAAGTTCTTAGTAGAAGATTAACAAAACATAGTTATTGGTAGATATTTAAGCCAATAAGCAAACATTATATGCCCATTTATTTATCTGCCCCAATAACTCATTTTCCTTTGCGAGTATTCACTGACTATCCAGCATATGTAATAATCCCCATGTGAAGGTTAAAAAGCATTTATATATAGTGGGGTATAGAGCTGCTATTAAAGAAGCGTTGTAAGAACTTAACACTAACTTCTATGACTATGTTTTATATTTCCAATATTTTTATTCCACTAAAAGAATCCAAAACATACATTTTATTAAATGGATACAGGGCTAAATTTTTATGCTAAAAACTTCCACAAATAACTCTCTAAACATTATATAAACCAGGAATTTTGATTTCTATTTTAAATACACAGTATAGCATATCTTTTTCTTTTTTTTCTTTTAAAAAGAAATCACCCATCTTCCCACAAGGGACTGTTAACAATTATAACCAGCTTATTTGAGAATTCAATTAGAATAGCTGAAATGGAATTTGCTAGTAAGGTCTTTTTACCAAGCAAATCCATGAAACTTTCAAAAGATTGATAAGAATGTGTAACTTACTTTGTCAGATTCATTTTTCATGCCTTGGTAATAAATGTTATTTTGATAAATAAACATGATTTTCATTGCATTTATTGCACTGTGATTTTTATACAACCATGGGTCCTCAAGTGATATAAGAGGAAGAACCATACTTCAGTACTCAAGCTGTTAGCTCATGTTTCTTTTAAAGTTATTTGTCAACATTTCTACATCTGTATTAGAACTAAGTGAATTGATGGGATGGCTTTCTCTATGTCCTACAAAATAAAAATCCCAAGAAAAAGTGGCTGTAATAGCACCATTATTTCTTGATTGTTACTAATTCTACCCCCTTGACCCCTCACCATTGCCATAGTACCTTTTCATTTTAGGTACATATGACAAAATAATGGTAATAAAAGTAGGGAAGGTAATACAATAAACAAAACTTGGGTAGATTTGAGTATATCCTTCTTGGCATTAAACTAGGCATCATGGTGGATGGAAGAGGGAAGAATTCCATTCCCATCAGGCTGCTTGCTTGCATATGGAACCAAATTAAAACCAATAAGGTAGACATTGGAAGTTCTGAAAACAGCTTCTCAGTACCATCAAAACTATAGCCAGAATGTTACTGGCTGTTGGCATCCTTTCAGAAGTTAGGCTAAACTTGACAGCAAGGGCAAGGCAAAAGTTGCTGAGTAAAGATACAACTGTATGAAGACAGCTTTTACATTTGATATAAAACTGTTGTCAAGACATTGCCCATAGGAGTTTAGTTTTCACTGCTGCAGGTTCTGTGTGACAAAGTACTTTGGAATTCAAGGCCTCAAGTCTACCATTATACAAGAATTAGCATGTGACCTTACAGAAGGAAATAATGATCTACCTTACAGAAAGTCCTTAGAAATCATCCAAAAGAGGTCTAAGATGCTTATGGCACAAGATTTATTGATTTTCCCCTTCTGTAGGGTACAGAGGAATTAATAAGATATGACTATTTCCTGTGAAAATGTTTGTATACTAGTCATTGGATTGGCATTCAGTGTCCATTCTAACCACATTCTAGATTCTACAGTACTCACTGCAGTGGCTGGAAAGTTAAAAAACAATTAAAACCCTTTTGCAGTTTGGGTATGACTTAGATTTGGCCAATCTCCAAATAGCTCGAGGTTTGGAAGTTGAAAGTGAGGTGGAAGCCATGCTTTTGCTGGGTTTGTTCACAAGTGTGGCGCTAGAGGCATTTGGTTTCCCCCCATAGTATCAGCAGAGTTCCCAGTACCTGGTCACTAGCTCTGTGAATGCTCTAAGGCAGAAAGTCAGGTATCTGTTATGCTGGTTTGGAGTGTAAAAGGCACTGTGTGGTTCTGTAGATGGCAGCAACAGTGGGAGCTTCCTGCACATGGGGACTTTCTGTGAGGGAGTAGCAGTGAGTGAGGTTCTGGAGCCAGCAGCTGAAGCAGTGGCTTCCCAATTAATCAGGAAGCTTCCAGATCATAGAGGAGGGAGCAATGACGTTGGTGGTTTGTGTTATGTCTTTGAATGTTGTTCATCAAAATTCAATCTAGATTGTTTCTTGAGCCCTCCCAACGATTCTGTAATCCATTTAATATCCCATTAGAAAGACTTTCCTGCTTAAACTGGATTTGGTCTCTGTAGCTGAACCCTGACCTTCACAGTATGCCAGAGCATACATACCCCTTCCAAAAAATGGATTTCATATTTGTGGTGAAGAGAAAGCAGTGCAGGATTTAGAGATCTATAGGGAGTAGTGCATTCTAAAATAATATTCAGGGACTAATGGGTGCTACAAATTCTGCTTTTCCCCACTTGGGATAAACATGTGGTTTTGGTGACATTGAGATTTGTTCCAGGAACAGGAAAGCCCAATGTTTAAAAATATTCCCTTGACTAGAAGTGTTTAGATTGCTCATATAGGTACGTCCAGAATAATATCCAAGATTTCTTTTTTTTTTTTTTTT
>JAQZBX010046126.1:0-20853 GCA_029593785.1 Cabassous unicinctus | reverse complement strand
TTTTTTTTTTTTTTTTTTTTTTTAGGAGATACCAGGGATTGAACCCAGGACCTCGTACATGCAGAACAGGTACCGAACCACTGAGCTACACTCACTCCACATGACATGATTTTTATGCATTTTATTTCACAACTTGCTTGAATTTATATGGGAATCTGGTTTCTGATTAATTTTATTTGACTAGGCAGAGAATTCCCATTCAACACTCATTTGCAATAAACTTTGATCTCATACATTCTTTACAAAAAAGTTTTCATAGTTCTAAAGCCCATATAGGAGTCACATTATTTTTTTCCCTGGAGACTTAACATAAAGCCTCTTTACTCTCCTTTTAATTCCTGTAAAAAGTCAAGTTATACCTAGGGCAGCCTGGACAAAACTGTAATTTTCCCCATTGATAAGTTTTCTCTTGCTCTGAGGGATTCTCTCTTTACCTGTCTCACATATCAGCTTCTTCTCACTGCCCTAAGGCTTTTTTTAAACATTATATTTGGTTTTTATTTGTTTTAGTACTCTTTTTAAACAAATCAATTTTACTGATACATATTAATAAAGCATAAATCCATCCAAAGTGTAAAATCAATGGTATTTGGTGTAATCACATATTTGTGCATTTAATCACTTCAATTATTCTTAGAGCACTTTCATTATCCCAAAAATAATAAACAAACAAACAAAACTCAACATCTCTCAATCCTTCTATGCTTCCCCTGCCATACATAGCTGTTATTCTTTTTTCCTTCTCTCTAGAATATTTGTAATTATATTTTGTAAAAACAGTCTTATACATGTAATATCACCCATATTCGTGTTTTACATGAGGTTTTACTGTCTTATACAGTCCCATGTTACAGTTTTTAGCTTTCCTTTTAGAAATATACCTGACCTTAAATTTCCCCTTTCAACCTTTGTCATACCCATATAATAGCTCTGCTACTTACAAACACCATGATGTGCCCTCACCATTTCTATTCATTTCCAATGATTTACAAACATCCTTTTTACCAACTGTGCACAGACTAGCCCTCAGCTTTCCATTCTCTACCCTCCATCTATTTTCTGGTGACCTATATTCTAATTATTAACTTCATGAGTTTCCACAATATATTTAGTTAATGCTTTTTGCACTCTCTTTCTCTCTCCCCTTTTGCAAAACTTTCTCTAAGGGCAGAATCTGATACAATCAGTGGTGTCCTAATTGTATTTGAACCAATAGTAGCTTCCCCTACTGCATTTTCATTTTAAGCCTTAACTTTAATTGAAAACATAAGATTGTATTTTCTGGTGAAGATGTCTTCTGGGGTCCCTAAAATCTCTATGCTATAGGTCACCTGCCTGTGCAGAGCACTGATACACTGGTTATGGAGTCAGTTGGGAAAACAGAGGTCACTCTAGGTATTTCAAGCAAAGATGGTTTTAATATAGGGCGTGAAGTTTCCACATACAGGGAGTGAAGTTAGAAGGGAAGGAGGACAAAAATGGGGGGCGGGGGCAGGGGAGTGGTGTGACCCAGAGAGGAAGCACTGCAGTCAGCCCCCCTGACCCTGTAGGAACCCACTTGCCTCTGAGCTCACAAGAGCCTGCACCCCTGCTGCCCACTCAGCCACCTCCAAAGCCTTAGAGGAAGCTATTGCCCTAGAGGATCAACTTCACTGCCTCTGCAGGAGTTGGCATTTGACTGCTGCCTTCCAAGTGGAAGCCAGAAAAAAAATCACCCACATTTCTTCTGCTCCCAGGTAAGTGTTGCCCCTGGGCAGAATGTAAACTGGAACCCTGAGGGAAGGGGTGTCTGTGACATGTCGTTTACAGGTTTCCAGCCCTTGTGATTCAAGGGAGAGCACAGAAAGGTAGGGGCTGCATATCACAGGCAATATCCAGCACAAACCCAGAGCTGTGTAGGATTTGAAATGAAAACGTTCCCATAGTCTGATACCTGCACTGTGAGACAGCCTCCAGCTCCAGAAGGATCATGTTGCTGAAAGCAGACAGGCCTGTCTTACCAGGTTTGTGATCTTGGGCAAGGCTAATAGCCATTTACCATGCCCGTTCTAGAAGCCAAGTGCTCTATGAAATGCTTTAAGCCTCGTACCAACAAACCCACGAGATAGGTTTTATAATTCCCGTGTTACAGGCGAGGAAACCGGAGTCAGGAAGAACAGGCTCCACAGCAACACAGTGGTGGAGCTGGGATGCGAACCTGATATCCATGAGCTGCCTCCTCCTGTAGTTCTCTGTCTGAGCTTCGATTTCCAACTCACAGGGTTGCTGGGGTTTCATGAGATCCCATGTGTACATTTCTATTTCCTTATCCCCAGGGGTGTTTCATTGGCCTCTTTCCATGAGCTCCGGTTTTCAGCAAGCACCTCTGTTGACAGCATGTACTGTGTGGTCTCCCTCCCTCTGAAACGTTGCCCAGTCCTCTATGCAGAGCAGGCGCCAGTTGATAGCACTGCCTGCCTGGTTCTGACAAAATGGACTCAGCCCTGGACCTGAAAGAAAAGTCAGTGTACTCTGGAGTTGTCTCTGTCACTGGTTTCCATTACCACCTTAGAGAGCTGGGAAGAAAGAGGATGAAGAGGCTTTCTGCATTCCTCCTTCCGGAGCTTGTCCTTGGATCTGGGCTTAGCTCCTTCACTTCCCTAGTGTCTTCCACAGAAAAAAATCAGAAACAAAGGCACACACTAAACAGGTGGGTCTTAACAAATGCTGCCCTGCTCTTCTCTGTAGTTTGGCAAAGTTACTTCCCAGTTAGGCCAGAAAACCCTCCCAGTAGCTCCCTGTACTCCAGGATCAGAAATTCCTATACAGTCCTTACCTCAAAGAAATGACTGAATTAGTCTTTCTCCTTTCTGGCACTCTGCCCTTGGTAAAAACACAAAATAAGCTTTTTTGACGTTTCTCTGTGGTTTCTTCTCTCTGGACTTTATTTTGCTAAAAACGTTCTTCATTATTCCTCTCTTCAATTTCTGAATTGCTTCACATTAAACCGTTGCTCAAACCTTCTGTTTCCTCCCCCCTAGATCTCCAACACCCCCTCAGGAAGCTTGTACATGTTTTCACATCTTTCTCTCTTCCCAGGCTATCATTAATAGCAGCATAAGTGAAAGTGTTGGACAAGTCAATGATATGTCAATCTCTTGGCCCAAGAAGAAAGGGAGTGCTTACTCTTGATTTGCATACAGGATTTGGAAGGACTTTCCGCTACGTGAAACCTCAGGGGAAAAATGGCCAGGAAGTCTTAGCTCTGCTATCTCCACCTGGAGCAACTGGTTGGAATCTGTAGGTGCACCTTTCCCTACATGGGAAAGTTCCACCAGAAACAAGATTTGCCGGGATCTCACACAGGTTAGCTTTAGATTTGAAGCAGGAGTCTCTCACGGCTCCACATACCACTTGGTAGACATTCTCATTCACCTCATGCTGGAGATCTGGCCTCTTAATTCTCGTCTGTCCAAATGACTGATGGAAATACAACTCCTCTAAACATAATTTTGAATGGCTACCATTTGCACAGCACTTCCAATTTTGCATAGAACTTTCCACATAGAATTATCTTTGATCCTCAAAACAATCCAGTGAAGCAGTTGGATGGACATTCTTACCCTCATTTTACAGATTAAGAAACTGTGGTTACATGATTTGCACTGAGTCACCCCACCGGTAGGCAGCATAGCTGGGACTGTTTAGGATGGCTGGGTCCTAGCATTCTGCTCCTGGCCATCTATTCTTTTATCCTCTTTTTTCCTACCTGTCATTCCTCCTTTCCCTTTTCCTCTTTTCAATGCCCCGATTCAGTTCCCTACTATTCATCTTCCTCACCATTTTTATTTTTATTCCTCACTATTTTTATTCACTATTTTCCTAGACATGAGCCCCTGTACTAGCTTCAGTACTTACTAACTGTGTGGACTTGGGTACTTTCTTAACCTCTCTGAGCTTCTGTCTACTAATCTGAAACAGGAATAATACTAACTTCCACACAGGACTGTGGTGGAGCTTTAATGAGATTATAAAGTAAGAGATAGAGGTAGAGATAAAGTTAGAGACACACAGAGAAAGAGAAAGAGAGAAATACAGAGAGCACATGAGCACAATTAATAGTGTCAGACACATGGCTGGCAGTCAGCAGACTTTCCCTTCCCTCTCCTTCTGCCCACTTTTTTTTTTTTTTTAATAGTGTGGACACATGGCTAAGACTGTACACTCTTGTACCCCATTCACCTGTGTCATCCTTATCTCTTGATTTATCAGGAGACCCTGGCTTTGCCTCTGTGACTATGAGCCGTGGCCAAATGAGAAGAGCCCTGAGAGATGTGGTCAAAGTGATTAATAACAGGCTGTCTCCAGAGCACTGAGAGTGGAGAGTGAGATGCATTGCCTCTGACTCCACTTCTAATTCTGTATTGTCATCTGCGACTTTTGGCAAAATGAGGCCCCATGTCCATGGCACAGGATCTGGCTGCAAGCCCTAGATTTCCTGGGCCACCAAGACAGATTCTTGGAGTGGAAAAGAAAATGATACAGAGCAATGGTATTTACCCAGCTAGTATGTGAGCCTGGAATGCATGTCCACCCCTGAATGATTCCATCACTGGACAAGAGTGTGAGTCAGAAAAGACGCAGCAAAGACATGCCTGTGCAGGTTTCTCCCTGATTCCTGCAATGCCATTATCTGGTGATTTCTTAGTGAGAAATCCATCATTAGGACAGTTTTCCCAAGAATGTAAGAGCCCAGAGTAGAGATGTCTCTCATTTTCAGCAATTCTAGTTGCTGACCTTTACCCATCTTTTGCAAATGAAATAGCATTATTTTGCAAAGTCAGGTACCTACCTACTTCTATTCTGCAGTTATCTAACTGCCTTAGGATAAGGAGGATGAAATAGAAAGAAACACTGGATATGTCACGGTTACCTACTAAAGTTCGGATTTTATTCCCTCGCCTACATGTCTCGAATGTTGTTGTCAGTGGCTGGAAGTAAATCTTGAGGCACAGCATTCATTCCTTCCACTCAAGGGAAAAGCAACAATGAATATGTCTTATTTTTTCTCAAGTCAGTTCTCAATTTCTTCAATCAGTGCTTCTGGGACCAAAGTCTGTTAGGAATGTTGAAACTTGGGTTCTGGCTTCTGGGCCAGCAACCTCCATCTCATCCCAGCGGTGGAGTTGGGGAAAATACTGCAGTTCCTATCTGAAATTATGCAGATGGATGTTTCTCTTGGCTTCAGCTATAAAGGCTGGTGCCCAGAGACAATTTTTGGCAAAACTGAAAAGTATGAATTTTTTTTTTTTCCTTTTCACATTCCCAGCATCCCTCTTAATCACTTTTTCTCTTTATCCCTCTCCAGGTTCCACAAGCTTGCTTTGTTCCTTTCCCTCTTCCACATCTGAACTCTGAAAGCATGTGAAACATGTTTTCTACATGTGTAAATGGCTGGTAATATCTAAAGCAGCACTTCACAAGTTTTATGTGTGTACAGATCTCCTGTGACATTTTGTTAAAATGCAGATTCTGAATCAATGGGTGAAGGGTGGGACTTGGGAATCTTCACCAGGTGGTGCTGATGCCATGGGTCTGTGGCCCACACTTTGAGTAGCAAGGCTTTAAACCAGTCCTCAGGGGGATGGGGAAAGGTGCTTCCTTTTTCTCTCTGGTCTATCAAAGTGTGTGTGTGCACTCCTGCATATGTGTGTGCATACGTGGGTGGATGTGTGTGGGGGGTGCGCATACACATACAATTCCCATACTGTCTAGTGACTAATTATGTCCTTGTATTCTCTTCAGATCATGCAGTGATTGGTTTGCTTGATGAAAATTGTAAATTAATCACCCGGGTTTCAGTTCTTATGGATGCATAGTGACAATGTATACAATATTTGCTTTTATGAACTTGTCTTCTCGCAAAATACACTGATCTCTCATTTTGGTAAAGATGAATCAGACTTAAAGTAAGATTCCTACAAATTTTGTTTTCCTACTCTGTGTCTGGGGGGATGAGATGTAAGGAGCGGTCCTGAGATAGGGCCAGAGATGTCCCCAGCTCATGCCTGAGGCTTGTTCACCGCTGAGTTTCAGTGCCTCTGGTAAACTGCCAGGAAAAAGCTATTTGCCAGAGGAATGGAAAGCCTGCAGGCTGGAACTCATCTTAGAAGGCAGAGTCCAGCAGACAAATCAGACCCAGGGCCAAAGTCATAGTCCTCAGAGGGGCTACTCGGTGACACAAATTTATCCTCATCCCAGCTGTTTTAGTTTCCTGGACTGCTCAAGCAAATGCCATGAAATGGGTCGGGTTAAACAATGGGAACTTATTGGCTCATGGTTTTGAGACCAGGAAAATGTCCAGATCATGGCGTTATCAAGATGATGCTTTCTCTCTGAAAACTGTGGTGCTCTGGGGCTGGCTGCCAGTGATCCTCGGTGCTTAGCTCAGCACGTGGCAGGGTACATGGAGGCGTCTCCTGGTCTCTCCCTTCTCTTCCAGGTTCCATCCATGTTTAGTTTCTGGCTGTTCCCTCTGTGCCTTTCCTCTTTTTTTTTTTGTCTGAATTTCCTTCCATTTATAAAACACTTTTGTAATAGGAGTAAGACCCATCCTGAGTGAGGTGGACCACACCTTAACTGAAGAAACCTCTTCAAATGTTCCTACTTACAATGGGTTTACACCCACAGAAATGGACTAGGTTTAAGCACATATTTTTTCTGGGGTATACATAGCTCCAAACCATCACACAAGCCTTCCATAGACTCTGTTATTGGGTCATATGGAGTGAGAGGGCTGTGAGTAAACACCAAAAGTCTGCTTTCACTTTTGATTCTCTAAGAGATTAACTTGCTTTGGTCCCTTCTTAACAGAATGGAATGCATAAAGGGAAAGACATCTTCTCCTCCCTGAAATGAGGAGGCTCTTTAAACCTCAGGCTCTCCTCTTCTCCGCTGCCTTAGCAGAGGTGCTTACTTAAGCTGAGAGGTGCCTGCAGAAGGGGTGGCCAGCTGAGATGACAGCATTGTCAAGCAGAGGCAGCAGTGATGCCTTTTGGATTTAGGAGCACCCTGCCTGGGGTCAGGAGGGCAACAAGGGCAGGGAGATAAGGGGCCAGAACGGTGACAGCACAATGCACCCATGCAGAGAACTGATGGGTTTCATTCATGATCATATATGAGAAACTGTCTGGCACCTCCCAAGAAGATCAGGGGAAAGGTGGCAGCAAAGGGGAAAAGATTTTGCAGGAGAGTGAAGCTCTATACTATCAGACAGAAAGAAAAGCTTAGAGTTATTGTCCCTGGTATGGCAAGGGGCTGTGTAAAATGACAGCTTCCCACCAAACTGATAGAGATACATCAGACCAAAGAAATCTCGGACAAGTCCAGTTTGGCTAGTAATGAGAATTTATTTAGGGAGCTTATCGTGGGGTTCTCATCCTAGCTGGCAGGAAGAAAGATGGCATTTTCTGAGCTCAGTCATGCACACTTGCAGCCAAACCAGAGGGGTCTTGTATAATGCATGTCCATGTGCAGATGGGGAAGGCACATGAGGGGCAGCAGGACTTCTAAAGACTGCAGTGTTACAAGATTTACTCATCAGTCATCAGTTCACAACCAGTTCCTGAGGCTTGCCTTTTAAGTATTTAGGAATGGAATGTTGCTGCAACTGGAAGGGGAAAGAACTGGAAAGGTTGGGGGAGAAAATTCAAAGCCATATATGCCACAGTTGTGAACCTAATTGACTCAAAACCCCATGTGTTTGGACCTCTACTCTGTGCTCTATAAAACTGGACCATAAGACTAGATTGGTGGCATGCCAATACTTGTCCTCAGAGTCAAGCCCACACTGTAGTCTGAGCAGCTCTGCTTTTTTCTGCTCTTTTGCTTGGAGCTTCTATGTATGTCTTCACTTGAGGAAAGGGTTCCTAAGCCAACAGCTCCGAGTGCGATGCTCTCAAATGACCCTGTCCATAGTAAGATCCTATAGCTCTCTTACTCTGTGACTATGGAAGCAGTGGTAGATGCTGTGATGAGGTTCAAGAAACAGAGGTAATCTCAGTGAGGGATGAAACAAGAAGAGATTGTGGTCAAAGAGGTGATTCTCAGAGTCTAAGCTCTTCATGGTTAAAGAGCTGCATGTGTTGAGCTTCAATGTCTACCAATTCCCAGGATGAAGCCATCCAGGATGGTTATACCAGTGTTAAAGATTTTTGGGACAGGTGCTAAAATCCCTGGAGAAAATGGAAGTGGACAAGGCCCCAGACTTTGCAGGCTATTTTAAACCAGGAATGAAGAAGCTATGACTCCCACTCCTAGCTTTGCAGTATTCTAATTCAATCTCCATCACCAGCTAGCCTTAGCAGCTCTGAATGTCCCCAGGGAAGGATGCCATTTCTAAATTAACTAGGACCCAAATCAGAGACCTCATTCTACATGATTGAAATGTTCCAAATAATGGGATTTTTAATAAATTAGTTATTCATCATGGAAAAGGTATTATAGATAAATACCATACCTCATTGCTATTCTAAGCTGTCCACCAGTCCTCTTCCTTAAGGAGAAAAATAGAAGAATTAATGTGATTCTGAACAGTGATCTGCTTAATGATTTCAAGGTTTTTATCTAGAGAGGATTTCAATAAACTACTTTAAAAAAAGTGGAATGCAAAAAAAAAAAAAAAAAACACAAGTAAAGGTCTTATATAATTGCTGAAAGGTTGGTTCTCTAGGGCTAGAAATCAACAAAAAGGGTGAATGTTACGGAAAGATTTTTAAGTACTTATTCAGGAGAAACTAAATAGAAAATCAATCAGGAAAATAAAAAATTCATAATTCCAATTGCTTCTAATTGGCTCAGAACACAGTACAGAATTTTAAATGTTTGCCTGTGAACAGCTCTGTCTCTTGAAATTATGACTCTTATCACCAGTAAGAGCATTTGGGTTAAGTTTTATTTTTTCTATCAAAGAAAACTCATCAAGGTCAAAGCAATCCTGCAGATGGCTCAAGCTGACAAACTCTTCATCTTGGCTATTTATGGAGAAATTCCTACTAAAGGTTTACTCAAACCAGGGAAGAACATATTTTCATTTCAAGTCTTTAAACATTTATTAAGCCCCCACTATGTACACATCACTAGGCTGGGCCCTGTGGGAGACACTCAAATTAATGAGCTATGATTCCTGAGAATTCACAATTTAGAAGGGGAAACAGATGAATGCCTAATTAACTTTAGAACAAGGAATAAGGGCTTAATAATAGAGATATCACCACATAACATAGGAGGAGAGAGTGGCAGAGATGATTTCTGACTAAGGGGATCTGCAAAGACTTCTTGAGGAGGTGAAACCTATATCAAGGGAAGAAAAGATATTACATATGGAGAATACTTTGCAGCAAATGCCCAGGGGAAGTATGAGGTGGGCTTGGAGAAGGCAGGATATTTTATAGTAATTTAGAAGAGCTGGCATAAGGGGAAATCCCAAAGAACATGACATTTACATTCAACACCATAATCTCTGCCTCTCTACCTCAAACTTTCACGGACATTATAATTTGCACGATGCCCACATTTCTCTTAAGAAGAAAATATCTCAGTAAAGGTACTTCATTAAGTGCTGCTAACTTATTCACTTGCCCTTCACAAGAAGTAATTGCTTTAAAAGAAATTACATATTTGTTTAATAAAGAATTCAACGAATGGAAGTATTCATTCTGTAAACAGTAAGGAAAACTTACTTCTTTATAGTGAGCATTTTCAACATTCCAAAGCTTGTTCAGTGTTTGTTTTTAAAACCAGGTTATGGGGGAAGAATTAGGCTATGTTTTAAGGTAATTAGCCTTTATCTGGAAGAGGACTTTTAGGCATCTGTGTGAAGATGGTATTTTCAGGCAGGAATCTTTTCCCAGAATCCCAAGAAGGCCCTGGAAGAGTTAGCTTAGCATTGTGGAAAGAGCACAAGATTTAGAGACAGAAAATCCTGCATTCTAATTCCAGCTCCACCTCTTCTCCCATAGCCTCTGGGCTAGCTGCGCTGCTTCTTGGAGTGCAAACTCAGACGGTCACTCATCAGGTTACTGGGAGGAAAAGGCAAAGTTCCAAGCCCAGAGTGTGGCGTGAAATCCATGTTCGATCTTGCTAGTTCCCCTCTCCTCAAATTGCTGCAGGAGGTGGCAGCTGATTTCCCCTTAAAACAAAGCCATCCTTAGTAGAGACCCAATGGGAGTCATTTGCCAAAGGTGCTGTCTTGGTTTCCAGCTGCTGTGACAAATACCACACAATGGGTCGGCTTAACAACAGGATTTTATTAGGTCACAGGTTTAGAGGCAGGAAGCTTGCTTCCTCCTGGGGTTGGTAGCAATTCTGGCTGACTGGCAATCCTTGGGTTCCTTGGCTTTCTTGTCATAAGGCAATGTACTCTCTTTTCTCGTCTGGGTTCCATTGACTTCTGGCTTCTAGTCCCTCCTCCACGGCGTTCTCTCACTATTTCTGATTTTCTTTTGCTTATAAAGGACTCCAGTGATCTGGATTAAGACTCAACTTCATTTGGTTGGGCCACACCTTAACTAAAAGTAATATTGTCAAGAGATCCTAATTTCAATGGATTTATACCCACAGGAATGGATTAAGAACATGTTTTTGGTGGGATATATAACTCAATCTGCTACAGGTAACAAGGGCTGTGTGAATTCACCAGGGCAACTGCAGATTGGATCTGGGGACCTTCTGCCCCTCTTGCTCAGAAGAGCTGCCCGCAACACTCCCTCCTTTGCTGACCCCCACAACCTTCTCTTTCTCTCCAATTTTTCCTAGCTGACCTGGTCATCTTTCAGAACTCAGAGGAAAATATTTTTCCCTGGAGGCCTTCTTTCATGCTCCAGACCAAGCTGTGGCCTCTTGCCATTGCCACAGAAACTTCTAATGACATCCTATAGTATTGCTAGACTATAAGATTCGTGAGGGCAGATAGCATATGGTTTACTGCCTGGCCCATTGTACATGCTCTAATATCTCCTTGAGTTAATTAATAAAGGAGAGAGGAAAGGAAGGGAGGGAGGAGAGATGGAGGGAAGGTGGGGGGGAAGGGAGGGAGGGAGGGAGAGAGGGAGGGAGGGAGGGTGAAAGGGAGGATACGGCAACTGTGGAGGAAGAATCAGGAGTAGGTCCCCAGTAATATGCTATAATCTTTCTGGAACAAAACAAAACAAAACAGAAAGATAACACCAGGGCCTACTCATTCTTACATATGTCAGTTTTGCTTTCAGCGCTATCCTTGCTAATATTTAAATGCCAACGTCAAGACCCTGGGGCCCAGTGAACTGAACACAATATATTTTCACCAACTGACACTCTTCTACTATTCAACAGAGAATCTCATAATATATTTCACTTGCTTTGCAAACTGGACCTCTTTTACTAAGTACAGTAGATGAATATTTTAAAAGAGTCTTTCAAGAAAATGTAGCAGAATATTCCACCAGAAAGCGTTCTACTTTTTTTTGCAAGTCAAAATATTTTATGGAGTCTGGGAATGGAGAATTTGGATTGTTCTTTTTAAGTCTGTCTTGACTTCAGATAGCATTTTGTCCAGGGGGAGAGTGAGGTTAGAGAGAGGTGAGGCTGCTGCGTTAGGAGCTTAGCATGGGATTTAGCATTCAATTCATCTGTTAAACACTTATTGGGTTGAATGGTTCAAAATAATGCTGTGTCGATACTTTGTTAATGATTAAAATGTTTTAAGCAATTGTGATGATAGATAAATTATCTTATTTAATTTCTTCAACTCTTTGGTGGGCCTTTTGCTACTGTTATTCCAGTTTTACAGGTGAGGAACTAGGCATGGAGAGGTTAATAAACATATGCCCTCCACCCCCATATCATGCTCAGGGACACAGAAACATTAAGCATTGAGGCCAGGAATGGGCAGCTGACCCATCAGCCTGTGCTCCTGGACCTTGCTGGGAGGGGAAGGGCAGGGTGGAGATGGCATGGCAGAGAAAATGTGGGAGATACAGTGTGGATCACTGAGACGCTCTCAGACTATTGAAGTGCCTCATAGCAAGAACCCAGACTTTATCATATTTCTTATAATTCTTTCTAGTCCTGGAGTCTTCCTTTTTGAGTTGAAGAGAAGTCTGTTATGGCCTTGTCCCTGCCATCCCTGCCTTTGTGCCTCTCCATCTGACCCTGCCATCTTGGCCACAGCTGTTTGGAGCACAAACAGAGAGGGAGGAAGGCACTTTCTGGGCAGAGGAAATAGTCTCTGAGAAGTCCCTGAGTGGCAAGGACAGGCACACATCTTCCAGAAACTGAGAAATGGGCTAGCATGAGATGAGAGAGAGAAAGAAAGGGGGGAGGGAGGGAGGGAGGGAGGGAGAGAGAGGAAGGAAGGAAGACGGAGAGAAAGAGACTGAGAGCAAGAAGAGTGAGGGCTGAGCAAAGCTAGATTGAAGTATGTTGTCTAGCCCTGCAGTGCAATAATATGACACTCTTTAAAACTTTGTTATTTAAATATTTATTCAACATTTGTTTAAATGAGAGGCTGAGCTTTGTCTGGAAAAGGGCAGAAAAGGAGGCTCTGCACATTTTAAAAATATATTTTTTTTATTTATTTTTAAAAGATACTTAAATTATATAAATTGGTACATAAAAATATATAAGGGATTCCCATATGTCCCACTCCCCAGACCTCCCACTTTCCCCCACATTAACTTCTTTCACTAGTGTGGTACATTTGTTGCAATTGATGAACACATTTTGGAGCATTGCCACTAAGTATGGACTATAGTTTACATTGTAGTTTACACTCTCTCCCACTGAATTCTGTAGGTTATGGCAGGATATAAAATGGCCTGTATCTGTCACCACAATGTCATCCAGGGCAATTCCAAGTCTTGAAAATGCCCCCATATTTACACCTCTTTTTCCCTCTCCCTGACTTCAGCACTTCCAGTGGCCACTGTCTCCACATCAATGATATAATTTCTTCCATTGGTAGAATCAGAATAAATCTATAGTAGAACACCGGTAAGTCTACTCTAGTCCATATTTTATTCACCAGTCCTGAGGATGCTGGGATGGTGATGCCCACTCTACCTCTAATTGAGAGGGGACTTCGATCCCATATGGCTGATGGATGGCACTTTCTTTCTTGCTTGCAGTTGTAGACTCTCTCGGTTCCTTGGTGTGGTAATTGTCCATCTTCACCTCCCCATCAGCTGTCCTGGGTGAGTCCAATGAACTGGAGAGTAAGTGCTGCAACTCTGCGGAGGCTCAGGGCCCAGCCAGCACATGGACAGCCCAGAGATTCAAATCTCCTGGATGTACACCTACCAAATCCATCTGCTCATTTTTTCCACTGTTCTAATTTAGCTCTGACCCCAAACATCATACACTACTCAGCAAAGTTCTATGGTAAACAGGATCTTCCTTCATATTATCCCTTTTGACCTACTGCAGATCTCCTCGTAGCCATGATCTACTGTTCCTCCACCATACCCCTTGGTGGTCTTAAGCTGTCCCCTTCCCCTCTGCCTTAGGGTCACAATTCCCCTGCTCACCCTGTCTTTTAAGCTTTCCAAATCCATGCAGGGACCCCGGTTATATTTTGGTGGCTCTTACAGAGTGGTGCTCCAATGGAATTGCTCCAGGCTTATCCTTAACCTCCCTTTGAGCCAAGGCTAGGTGAGCTGGAGGGGGTCAAAGGCATGATCACACTAGATGTTGACCTCAATTAGGTATTAGGTATTGACCTAAGGGGCACTGGGGAGCCATGGGAGGGTTTTAAATGGAAGTGATGTGGCTTATCTTCTAAAAAATCTACCCTGGAGGCACTGTTCAGCATCCTGCATGGCCATGAATGGTGAACCTGGAGAACTGAGAATGAATCTCTTAATCTCATTTCTGCTCAAGTCCATGACTCTGATTACTATTCTTTTTTTGTCATTGTGGTCGCCACCATCATAATTTGTAGAGTACAGTACAAAATGAAAGTTATTAAGAATTTCAAGACAACAGCAAGTAGGGGAACTTCCTGGGCACAGGGTCCTTTGCAACTGCAGTCTGCACATCCACATATTCAGCACCTTACCTGCCCTAGTATTTCCTACTGTGGAAATGCAGCTACTTTCTGTTTCAATTTCTCCTTTCACGTTTGGCTGATTCCCCTGTTTTTTTTTTCTGCTCTATAGTTCCTCTTTGCTGCTCCTTCCTGTATAGCATCTGGCCTCTGCCCAGGCTACTGACTGATGATTTACTCTGAAAATGTTATTTTCAGACTCCACTAAGAGAGGGTCTAATTGGGTGGAATAGATACTGTACAGCAGAGATCATTTTTGTTTTGTTTTGCTAATCTCATAGGTTGCTGGCCAAGCTGACCTTGAGTCTAGTTTTCGCTCCTGCTACACACAGCTGTGGGCAGGCTGGCAGGGACACGTGGACAGAAGTGGCTTCTGGGTAGGGTAGGCACAAGTGTATAACAGACTCCTCTCCAACCAAAAATGTAGTGTTGAGTCCTGGTAAAAGCTCTAGATCTCCAAAGAACGATAAGAAATACAATAGGGTCTCTTAGAAACACGATGGTCTCTCTTCCTACACTTGTGGGGCTTATAAAATTGCTGGGGAATATGGTGGTTTGGAGCTATGTACCCTAGAAAAACAGGTTCTTAAATCTAATCCATTCCTGTGGGTGTGAGCCTATTGTAAGTGGGACCTTTTGGTGAGATTATTCAGTTAAGGGGTGGCCCACCTCAATCTAGATGGGTCTTAATCCTATTGCTGGTGTTCTTTATAAGCAGAATGAAGTTCAGACAGAAAGAGAAAGCCATGGGAAGCAAGAAGCTGAAGGCCAAGAGAAATGGAAGACAAGGGAGAGGCCAGGGGAGGCTGCCTTGTGCTTTGCCATGTGACAGAGGAGCTCAGAATCAAAGATCACCTGCATCCAGCCCCAGAACGCTGGTTTTGGGAAGAAAGCATTGCCTTACTGACACCTTGATGTTGGAATTTCCTAGCCTCAAACTGTGAGCCAATAAAACCCAACTGTCAAAACCAACCCATTGCATGGTATTTTCATGAGCAAACAAGGGAACTAAAACGGGGAGACAGGACAAAAAAAAAAGCATAACTCATGCTATGAGGCACCTTACCCCAGATTGAGTTCTTTAATAACAAACGCTTCTCACCTATTATCTCTGCCCCCATCTACTCCCCTCCCCACAATGTCTGGGAGTCAGATTGTCCATGTTTCATTCCTGGCCCCACCACTTAATTGCTATGTGCATCTAGGTGTGTCCTTTTACTCCTCTGTGCCTCAATTTTCTCATCTTTAGTTAGGACAATAACAATACAGTCTCAACCTCATAAAGTTTTGTAATATTAAATTAGATCATCCATTCCTGGCTCAATAAATGATTTGACCTGATGGTTTCTACCATAAACCTTTCTCTTCCTCTATTCCTAAATTTCTCCTCCTCCTCTTGGATAAGCAAATGTTACCACTCTCCCTCCATAAGGCCCATGCCCCTTCCTGAGCTCATAATTTTGCCCCAGTATTTCCACCACATAGTGTGTCCTCCTTCTCTTTCTCAATCTGTGTTGCACAGCCCAGTTTAGGTTCCAATCCTTCATGAAACTTTCTTTGATTTTTTCAACCCACATACAGAATCTCACAGATCAGTACTGAGCACTGAAAGGACTTAGACCTCAGAATGCAGCTCCTTTTTACACCTCAGGAAATTGAGGCCGACAGAGCCTAATCTCTCTTCCTTTCCTAATCTCCTTACATTACGCAACTGTATCATCCTTGTGGCACCCACTGCCTCTAATCTTTCTGTCTTAACAGCTACTCATCCTCACATTCAGGTCGCAGTTCAAAGGACTCCTCCTCAGCTAAGCCTTCCTCATTCCCCAGAAGAGATTGGTCTACAGGTTATCCTTTCTCATAGCTACCTGTTCTCCTCTGCAAGGCTTCATCAAAAAGCAACTCAGAAATTACTGCTGTAGTTAGTTGTTTCATGTCCATCTCACCAAACTGGAAGGAGGGCTTTTTTCAAAAAAGCAAATATTTACAGGGTGCCTACAACGTGTATGGTAGTGTGCTGGCTGCTGGCATTCAGCGGTCAATCAGACAGATTTAGTCCCTGCTTTCATAGGTTTTATATAAAGTTACCAAATTGAGAAGTGAGAATGAGCCCCCAGAACTTTGGGGAACTCTCGTGGACTTGTAATAACTAAAGAAAATGGACAATTACTGAGAATTTTCCCCCACTAAACTGAAGCAAAATAGTGTGTATCTTTTACAGTCAAACATAAGCCCATAGAAATATCTCAAGTGTTCCAGGTATAACAAGGAGAAATGGTTTTGAAAACGAGATCCTAGTTTTTTTTAGGCTAGATTTCTCTTTCAAAGGGTGAGTCAACATTTGCTCTATTCTTAGTTTACAAACACTCTAAGACTTTGTTTTTCCCAAATTGTTTGTTTCACAAGGAACAACCTTGTTCTTTATTATGAAAGTGGCATGAATGATAAGCACCTGAACAGTTATTTCTTTTATAAATTAATCTGAGTGCAAACAAAGCCCTTCACTGAAAGGTCAAGAGTTCTTTTGATCCTTTATTTAAAAGAACCAAATTTTTGTGAAGTGGCTTAAATTACAGGCACCCAATCCACTTACTGTGACACTACTAGTTTTCCAGGCTTCAAATTGTCCCCTTGTGGGCAACCTCCACCTTCTTCTAGTGTAGTTTGAAAATACTACCTTTAGAGATTAATATGTTCACAGCATCCTTTGAATGTTACTGGGTTCCAATTGCCTAATGGGCATTTCCACTTAGCTATCTCCACAGGCAACTCAGTATCGACATGTCCCAAATTGAATTATGATCTGGTTACTTTCTTTTTATTCCTAAAATCTGCTCATGACATCTCTGAACTAGAAATCTGAGATTCACTCTTGACTCCTCTTCTCTCATTCAAATACAAAGTCCTGCTGCTTCTACCTAAACATCTCTTGAACCCCAATCCCTTCCACCACTCTTTCCCCTCCTTGCCGTACCCTGGCTCGTATTTTCAGCACACTTCACTCTTCTATGACTGTAGCATCCTAATTTTTTTCAAGCTTTCACTCCTGGATCCCATATTCCCATTGCACCACAATGATCTTGTCATTTCCCTGTTCAAATCCCTTCGGTGGTTCTTATTATCACTCAGCAAAACCTCTTCAGGGAGTGAGGAATCTTTCAAAATTTCAGGTGGAATGAGAACTGTTTCATTGGGTTGGACTGGCCATCACACTGCAGGACTTTAAACACCCCTGGCTGCAGGCTACTAAAGGTCTATAGGGCCTATCGAAGTCACGGTGACAATCAAAAAATGTACATACACATTTCCAAACATGTCCCGGTACTGCCCCACTTGACAACCACCCCTAGAGAAGAGTCTGTACTCCCTAATATGGCCTACAGAGATGCCAAGACGTGCTCCTTACCTAGATTGCTAGCCTTCTGTGCGCCTACCTCCGAGTTAATTCTCTATTCTATGAACTGCTGTGCTGCTGCGTTCCACCTGCCTGACCTCTCCTCTGACTTCTTCACCCAGCTAACTCCTTCTGATTCTCAAGAATCAGGTCAGAGTCTCTTCCTTGTCTATCCCTGCCCCTTCCTCTTGTCCCTGCCCCCAATCCAGTACTGATTGCACAAGTGCTTCTCTTCATGGTGCACTCTACACCCTGGGATTATTAGCACAATACTGACCATTTCAAACTACAATTAATCTGTTTATGCCTATTTGCTCCATTAATATTTTGAGGTCAATTGTGGTAGACACTTTGGAACTCACAGATTCCCCTTCAAGAAAAAGCTTGCTAAGTTTCCTAGGAATGCCATAACAAATTACTATAAACCAGTTGGCTTAAAACAACAGAAATATATTCTCTCACAGTTCTGGAAGGCAGAAGGCCAAAATGAGGTCCACACATTTTGAGGCTCTAGGGAAGAATCCTTCCTTGCCTCCTCCAGCTTCTGGTGGCTCAGAAATCTCAGCACTCTTTGGTTTGTGGCTGTATAACTCCAATCTCTGCCTCCATCTTCATAGGACCTTCTCCTCTGTGTCTTCTCTTTTGTCCATTATAAGGATTTTTGCCATTGAATTTAGGGCCTGCCCAGGTAGTCCAGGATGATTTCATCTTAAGATTCTTAATTTTAATTACATCCACAAAGACTCTTTCTCCAAAGGTGGTCACATTCACAAGCTCTGGGGAATAGGAGGTGGACAGATCTTTGGGGGGGGGGCACTATTCAACCTGCTGAATTAGCCAATTGTGGGGAGAGCAGTCAGTAAACAGCCTCCCTCTCCATAGGAGAGACATGTTAGACCAGGTGACATGATTGTTGAAAACTGGGCTGGGTCATTGAAAATTAGGTCACCTTGTCACCTGGCACTGACTGGAAATATCCATGACCAAATTCTTTCTCCTTTACTTTCATTTCTCTGTATTGCCATAACCCATTTTCTCTGAGTTTCTATCAATTTGAGTACTTGTTGAGAGCCTTTTAAACCCCTCACACTGAGTGAGATGCTGAGGTTGCTCTGGGCGAAGCCTGATGATGGCTCTTTTTCTTCTGGAGTCAACCTTCCTGGTAGGAAGGGAGGACACTCCAGCCTCAAAGCAGGGGGGCAGGAAGGGGCATGGACTTCTACAGGGAGATGGAGGGGATTCGTCCTCCACAGAAGAGGAGGAGAAACTGGCTTGGGAATGGAAGAGCAAGGTTTAAAAAATAAGGCTGGGTAAAAGGGGGCAGATATGCAGGGCCTCAGCAGCCTGTTGGCTGACAGTGTGGAGTCAGAGAACCATTGAAGGATTTTCAGAAAAGGGAGGTGGGATATGAGGTGGGTTTTTTTAAAGGGAAGTATTCAAGGTACAGGATAGGTAAGAACAGGATGAGAGACCAGAAACTGGAAGCCACCTTAAGACACTATTTGAAGTTGCCCAAATGTGTGATGCGATAGGACTTGGAATTAAGGCAGCGATGATGCTCGGTATCCACATGAGTTGTTGATTTATTAATTGATGAGAACTTCAAAGAGAGGAATCTCAAATAACTCCAAATCTGGGAGTCTGGGAGAGCCCCAGAAGTGGGGGTACTTGGAAGTGGAGATTTAAAAAACTATTAGTGTGCTTTGGGACATACTGAATTATGGTAGTGTCAGGACATTCAAATAGAAATGTCCAGCAGTTTGTTAAAGATGACTCCTCGCTGCTCTGTCCCTGCTGCAGCGTTGTCCTGTCCTAATGGACAGTCTGTCCTAATGGGCTGTCTCCCGGTTGCTCCTGGGAAGACAGCCTCCTGTTAACTCCACAAAGGTGTTCTCTTTCTTATCTGGAATGTGACCTTTCCCTTAATTTATACTATTTACTCCTGAGTCTTTTGGTGTGTTAGCATCCATTTCCCACTCTTTCCTGGATGGAAAAGAGGCATGAGGGGAGGTCAAGGCAGTTTCCATTAATTTACTTATTCAGCAGATATTTATCAGGCACCTACTTTGTGCCAGGCACTATGCTAGGCACTGGGCATCCCAGAGTGAGTGAAACAAACCTGCTCCCTTTTGCGGTGGGGAGGATAGATGCCAAATGGGGTGATGAGAAAACCCTGAGTGGTTATGGGAGGCTTTTCAAAAAGTAGTGGCATTTTGTGGAGTCTGGAAGGATACTGGGAGTTATTCAGGGACGGGGCTGCAAGGTTGCAAAACCCCAGGGGGCGCCACTCACCCCATACTGTGATGTGTGAGGAGGGGGCCCAGAATGAAGGTTGGGAAATATGGTATGGGGGTTGTGGGCTTGGACTTTTTCAGGAGGGGAACCTTGTGGGATTCATTGCAGCTCAGGTCTTGCAGGGGCCCCAGAGCTGATCAGAGTTGAGATACTGACTCATGCCACATAAACTCCCAAGGCATTAATAAATATAAGCCAGCATGCCTGTTTGTTAATTTTTATAAGCAATTAGAGTATATATCTGTCACGCAGTGCAGAGATTGACAGCTTTGAGATGCTGACTCATGCTAACTAAACTCCCAAGGAATTAATATATGCAAACCAGCATGCTGGTTTGTTAATTTTCTATGAGAAACAGAGTCGATCTGTCAAGCGGGCCAGAGATTGACAGCCAGTCGTCTCCCTGTGTGGGGGGCTCCCTGGGAAGCTCAATTATTCGAGGGTTTCTTGGTGAACCTGGGATCAGAGGAAAGAGCAGTTAGTTACATGATCTGGAGATTTAAGGACCCGGGGCTCTGGCTGGCTGATGCATTCGTCTCTTAGCGGGGACAGGCTCAGTGGGTTTGTCAGGGGAAAGAAGTGATGCAGGGACACTGCCAACAGTGACTTCTTTGCTCCAAGGCTCATTCACCCTCCTCGGTCTCCTGTTCTTCCTTTAAATGTGTGAGTGCTTGCTCTAGCCATTGATGGACCCAATTCACTGCATAGCTTTACAAAGTCAACCATTTGAGTTGATTTTAGTAATTTAACTCTTGGGCACACCCATTGCTCAGGTTCTGGGCGGCACTTTCTGCTGACCTTAGTCCTGCCCATGTTCACAAGCTAATTCGGTGTCAAAACAGCTCTACGGATTTAGGGAAAGCTGAATGTCAAATCAACCTCTAACCAGATAAAGTACAGAGTAGTTTTGGGGCAAAAACTTCAGTCTTAGATAACTGGCATCTCACCAAGGTTAAGAACTCACACCTCGGGAAGCGGGTGTGGCTCAGTGGATAGAGCCCCCGTTTACCATATGGGAGGCCCGGGTTCGCTTCCCGAGGCCTCCTTGTGAGGGCACGCCGGCCTGAGCGGTGCGGTGGGCTGATGCAGCAAGACCTCACAGTAA
>JAQZBX010046125.1:9897-20923 GCA_029593785.1 Cabassous unicinctus | reverse complement strand
CAGGGCTTCATTGGGAAGAACACCTTTACCCCTTGCCCTGACCTCTACATCAATCTGACTCCAATCGCTTTCTCTCTTCCTGGGACTCTAAATTTCTGGTCTGCAGGTGGCGCCCTTTCTTGTTTTCCAGTGCTGTTATCTTTCACAGATTAAAAACAATCTTTTTCTCCTATCGTTATGAAGAGACCTTGGGAAGCAGGGGTGGTAGATATGCATGTTCCTGAGAGCCTCACCATTGCAAAATCATGATTATCTCCCCTCATTAAGACAAAGTTACATTTGTTTATTATATTCATTTAAGAAGACGGGAAAATGTGTAACATATTTAAATAAGATGTCAGAACCGATCAGTATTCAGTCAGAAAATAATTGACATAGGTATTTCAAGCAGAGAGGGATTGAACAGAGGAAATTTGTTTTCTAAAGTATAGGAAGGGGGATCGACTTCTGGCATGACAGTGTGTGAGGAGCTTGGCTGATCTGTTTCCCAGTACAACTTGTATAAACTATTTTTTTTTTTTTAAGATTTTACTTATTTATTTATTTATTTATTTATTTACCCCTCCCTGCTGCTTGTGCTTGCTGTGTCCATTTGCTGTGTGTTTTTCTGTGTCTGCTTGTCTCCCTTTGTTGGGTCGTTCTGCTGCATCAGCGCACCGCGCCGCGCGGGCTGACTTGCCTTCACCAGGAGGCCCCGGGAATTGAACCCGGGGCCTCCCATATGGTAAATGGGAGCCCTATCGATTGAGCCACATCCGCTTCCCTGAACTATTTTTGGAAAAAAAAACAACACATAACCACGTAAAGCCTCTGGCAATGGTCCTAAGGGTAAACAGCAAAATAAGATACATTTATTCAAGACCGTCTGTGAAAATTTGGTAGGAAATGCAAGAATCTATGATATTTGAAAGAAGACCACTCCCACTCTCCCCCTTCCCAGCTCAATGATATGGAAACTCCATCCAGACAAATGTAGCCAAGAACACAGAGCCCCTCTCCCCCTAGCGCCAAATGGAGTGCTTTCTTCCCTGAAGGAGGAAGATATCAGTGTTTCCCATCCTGCCCCCAGCTACCTTTTGCTGAGGCTAAGTCCCAATCCAAGAGAGTGCAGTTGAGATGTGGGAGCTGCCTACTTCTGACCAGTCCCCACTAGTGGAACTGAGGCTCTACCTTGGGTGCAGCTCACTGAGAATATGGAGGCCTTACTATATCTTCCCCTGGCTCATGAGGCAGTGGTTTCACACTATGAGAGGCAAGCTGAGAAGACCCTAGGCTGCTGCCTCCCACTCCACTGAAGGCTCAGCTCCTAGAGTAGGTGTCACTCAGAGAGAAGCTTGCCGTTGTCCTCTCCCTGAGCTCCAGGATGCTGGCTCAGAGATTTTGCCTGGGAGGAGAAACAGGTCATAAAACAGATATCTCCTAATTTTTTCCCAAAGGAACTGACTTTATATACAACAGAGAGTGAAGATGTCCAAGGCTAAAGTTACTATCAAGATCAGTGGAGGTTTTGGTGAAAAGCAATTGGGGAAATTCAAGATGTAGGCTAGACTATATGCAAGAGAGAATAAGACCGCTGGGAGGAGCCCTCCTAGGGTCAGAACAGAAACTAACCACTGAATTCAGAACTATTCTTTCACAAGAGCCAAAAGGATTAGAAGGGAACTTCCTCAATCTGATAAAGGGGATCTACAAAAAACCCACAGCCAACGTCATACTTAGAGGTGAAAAACTGGATGCTTTCCTCGTAAGATCAGGAACAAGACAAGGATGTCTGCTCTCACCATTTCTGCTCCAAGTTTTACTGGAGGTTAGCCAGGGCAATTAGGCAAGAAAAAGAAACAAAAGGATCCAGATTGGAAAGGAAGAAGAAAACTCTCTATTCGCAGATGACATGATCTTGTATATAGAAAAGCCCAAGGAATAAAAAAATTATTAGAACTGAAAAATAAGTTCAGAAAGATTGTAGGATACAAGGTTGTTAATGGAAAGAACTGTGTTTCCCAAAAAGATATGTTCAAGTCCTAACCACCAGTCCCATGAATGTGAATGTGATCCTATTTGGTAATAGGATCTTTGAAAATGTTATTAGTGAAGATGAAGCCAAACTGGATTAGATTGGCTCTAATCCAATACAACTGGTGAAAAAGTACAGGAAATTGGACATAGAAAGAGCGAGAAGAAGAGACAGAAGCAGAGCTTGAGACATGCCTCAAGCCACTTCCAGAACCCTACAGACTTTAAAGGTAGCATGGTCCTACCAATACCTTGATTGGATTTCTAGTCTCCAGAACTGAGACAATAAATTTCTGTTGTTTTAAGCCACCTAGCTTGTGGTAATTTTGTCACAGCAGCCCTAGGGAAACTAAGACAGTTTTTGGTACTTGGAGATGGGGTGCTGCTATAACGAATACCTAAAAATGTTGCAGTAGATTTGAAATTGGGTAAGGGATAAAAACTGGAAGAATTTTGAGGCAGTTGATAGAAAAAGCCTAGATTGCCTTGAAGAGACTATTGGTAGAAAGATGAACATTTAATGTGCTTCTGGCGAAGCCTTAGAAGGAAATGATGACTGTGTTATTGGAAATTGAAGGAAAGGAGATCTTTGTTATAAAAGTACCAGAGAACTTGACAGAATTGTATTCTGATATTGGCTTGCAAAGGTTGGACATGGATATTTAGCTGGGGAGATTTCCAAGCAAAGTGTGGAAGGTACAGCCTGTGATGGGAAAGAGACAAATTGAAGAATGAACTGTTATGCAAAAAGGAACCAGCAATTGATGATTTGGAAAATTCTCAGCCTATCCAGATAACATCCTCTGGAAATAGGGCCAAGGGTGTGGTTGGACAATGGTTTGCTAAAGAAATTAGACATTGATTCATGGATACAATCTTCCAGATAGCAGAAACACTGCCAACCTGGAATGAAAGGGTCAGAGACAAAATTAAATGAAGGGGAAAGGACTCCAGTCTGGGCTGAAAGAAGAGAGCATGATCAGTGACCCAGTTTTTGGAAAGGGCAAAGCTGCCGCTAGTATTTCTATACACTTGCAATGAACAATCAAAAAATCAAATTAAGAAAACAATTTCATTTACAATAGTATCAAAAGTATAAACTACTTACAAATAAATTAACAAAAGAAGTGCAAAACTTACACTCTGAAAACTACAAAACAGATTGAAAGAAATTAAAGATCTAAGTGAAGGGAGAAACATCCCATGTTCATGGATCAGAAGACATTGTTAAGATGGCAGTACTCCCCAAACTGATCTACAGATTCAACAAAATCCCTATCAGAATCTTAGTTGTCTTCTTTATAGAAATTGACAAGATATTTCTAAAGATCAGGGGAGTATTAGCTAAAAGCTAGAGGTATCTTCCTCCTACCCTCCCTCCCTCCCTACTTCCTTCTCTCCCTCTGTCCCTCCCTCTCTGGCTCCCTCTCTCCCTCCCTCCCTCCCATCCCTTTTATTCACTGATAAATGCCAAATGCCAAAACAGTGCTAGGCACACCAGGGTTTCTTTCTGAGGTGATGAAAATGTTCTAAAGTTGATTTTGGTGATGGTTGCACTATCTGTAAATACATTAAAAACCATTGAGTTGTACACTTTGAGTGAATTGCATGGGATTTGAATTTTATTTCAATAGAGCTATTTTTTAAAAATGGATAGGAAGGGCTGGAGTTGCACAAAAGATGGAAGTTGGTGGTACACATAGACCAGGAAGCCTCAGGCTGCCTGCCTCTCTATTAGCCAGCACTGCCACTCAGCTGAGGTTCCCATTGCTGCTGCCCCCACCTCTGCCACTGGAATGGCTACTCCCCGTAGACTGGACATGACCTGCCTATTGTGTCTGGGCTCACATGAGGGCCTCCCACTGGCAGAACCCAACTGGACCCTGCTGCCAGGGGCGTGTGGACAATGTAGTTTCTTGTTTCCATCTCCTACAGTATAAAGGAGAAAAAGAAAGGCTAAAGTTAGATATTCAAAAAATAGACTGACTTCCCTAAAGCAACTTGGTTGTGTGTAAAATCGATAATAAAGCATTATTGTGTGGATGGCAATGGGGTTTGCAAACAGCTCTTGGGACCAGATTGCCTGGTTTAATCTCTGCTTCTTAGCAGTTGAGGGATGGCCATGCCACAGTTTCCCTACTGGAGCAGTGATTATAGTAACAAGGTCATCAGGTGGATAAATGAGGCAGTATATATACAGTATTTAGTGTAATGCCTGAAACATCAGCTGTTTTTCTGGTTGTTTTGTGACGTATAGGGCATCAGAGAAGTGATTCCATGTTGGGAACTTTCTTTTCTCATTCGGTGGAACTTTATTTTATAAGAGGTTTTTTGGTACTGTTTAGTGGAGTAGCTCATGTTTTCAAAACCAATAAACTCCTGGGCAGTTTGTCCATCAACAGAATCGTGTTATGTGAAAGGCACAACGACTGACCTATACCATAGCTCTTGAGTTTTAGCCAAGTAATTTGAATAATTACTTTTGTCATTTTTTTCTTCTAAAAACATTAAAAAATAATAAAAATGTTAAAAGTCATAAAAATTATTTTTATTTGTACCCTTCTCTTATTGTTTATTAGTTTAAAGAGAAAATCTACCCTAGTTTATTCAACTAGTCCTGCTTGATGGGCGTTGGGTTGGCTACATTTGTTTGTATTATAAATACAGTTGAAGGGAATAGCCTTGTGTATCTATTTTATTGAATGCAGTTCATCTTCAGGAGCAATTCCTAGAAGTGGTAATGCTGGTGAAAAGCTATCCGATTGTATTAGTCAGCCAAAGGGGTGCTAATGTGAAATACCAAAAATGGGTTGGTCTTTACAAAGGGTATTTATTTGGGGTAGAAGTCCACAGATACCAGGCCATAAACCGTTATGTTTCTTCTCTCACCACAGTCCATTGCCACGTGTTAGAGCAAGACAGCTGCCGGAGTTTGCCAGGGTTCAGGCTTCTGGGGTTCCTCTCTTCCTGGGGCTGCATTTCTCTCCGGGCTTAGCTCCTGTTTCCTCCACAAGGTCAGCTGTAGACGATCAGGCGAACGGCTTTCTTCTCTTCTCCTGGGGCCTTCTTTCCAACATCAAAACTGCTCCTCAAAAGACTGCTTCTACTCTGTTCTTTGCCTTGCCTTTTATATTCGATTCCCCATCCACCAAGGGGTGGGGCTCAATGCCCTACTGATGTGGCCCAGTCAACGCTCTAATCATAATTAATCATACCCAGATTAACAGATCAGTTTACAAGCATGATCCAATTATATTTTTGGAATTCATAATTACATCAAACTGCCCAACGGACACACCTATTTTGCTAGATATTACCAAATTCCCCTGCATAAGTTACTGTGTCATTTTGTGTTCATGCCAGCAATATATGAGAGGCCTGTCACCCCTCAGCCTCACCCAGAGAACACATTCTCAGTGTAGTTTTGATTTGCCTGTCTCATGTTACTAGCATGCTTGAGCTTTCAGATCCTTCTTATGGATGGCTTTTTAGAGCAGTTTGGCTTCAGATGGGAAGTTTTGTTTACTCCAACAGGAAGCAATTTTGCCTAATGCAACGGCTTCGTAAGTGGGGCCGCTGCAGTACGGGCTACAGGTGGGTAATACTTTGACATTTTGGATCTTGAAGAGTCATATCAAATTATGGTTTGCTTCATGCTGCTCTTATGGGAGTCGGCTGGGACACTTTGGCTTTCTTTTCCCATCTCACCATAAGCAAATCCTTTAAGATTCTTCTTAATTGTCACTTCTTCGATTAAAACTGCCCTCATGACTCATTGAGAACTGATCCCTCCCTCTTCCACAAAGTACTTCATCTTGACTTTTCTTAAGGAACTTAGCATTTTCCCCGTGCAGTTTCGTTTTTCTGAACACGTTTTGCTTCTCTCACTGGCCATGAGTTTCTGTGAGGGCAGGGGCCCTTTGCATCCTGGGATCTCCAAGAGCCCCTTGCACAAAGCAGGGGCTCAACATTTTGGGGGGCAGGCACTGAAGATGTGTCTGGGGAAGGCTGAAGTCTCACCAATATGTCTGTTTGGGGAACGGACCATTCAGTAAGAGCCTGTGAGAGCTGCATTTCTGGGGTGCACTTATTCTTTGAGCTCTAGCAATATCCTATCCATGAACGAAGCATAGTATTAACTCGCCAGAGAAAACCACCTCAGAAACAAGCAGACAGTCACAGAAAAGTGGAGAGGGGACTGAAAGAAAAGGCTTTGTTAGAAATATAGGCACCACAAATCTGGTCTATACGGAGACCAGCAACTCAGTGAGCACCCTGAACACTTGGCGGGAACCGTTCCAAGATGGCGGATCTTCTCAGGCTGTGGCTTGGTGAGCACTGCAGGGCCAATCCCCAAATGCTTCACCTCTGGCTTTCCTGTTTCTTCCACTATAAAATGACACGATCTCTTAATTTGCACCCATGCATCTTCAGATTCCTTTTCTTTAGAACCCATATTCACCAAGAAAATTTCTGATTTTTGATCTTTTCCATGCAGGCTTCCTTGCTGGGAAGAAAATTTGGCAACCCATTGACATAAATGCTGCAGTGTACTTGGCAATTACAGTTAGTTTTTTTTTAATAGTGTTCATTTTTTCAATTATAAAAATAATACATGATTATAATAGAACATTGGGAAGTACTAAAAATTAGAAAGGAAGAAATAATTATCCATGATTTCACTGCTTACAACACCCACTGTGAACATTTTAGTGGATTTTCTTTTAGTCATTTTCTATGAATATTTATATTCATTTTCCAGGTATACTCTTTAATCTTGCACTTTTAACTTAAAGTTGTAGCATGAGCTTTTGTTCATTATTACAAACTCTTCATGAGCATCTATAAAATTAGAAGTATTTATATATACATATTCTTTCTATTCACAGCAGCAATAGAAGTTCATTGTAAGAAATAATCAAAGATGACAGGAAATGCAATTTGGAAAGAGAAAGTTCTTTATATCCCTTCCCCACAGATATAATCACCATTAGCCATTGAGGTTTTCAATACATATATTGATATTCATATATTCATATACATATACAGTTTTCTATTTTTATTACTTGATCAAAAGATACATAGGTGTATAGAAGAAAATGTGAAGAGCTCTCCATGTTTCCATCCTCATCCCCTTCCCTGGAGGTAATAACAGTTAAGGATTCAGAACATCTTCTTCCAGTTCTTTTCCTATGCAGTTATGTACATGTGTACATATTCACCTAAAGACTGTCATCCTATCAATATTGACATGGGGCTTTTTCATGTTAACAGGTTGGGCTGACCAGGAAGCAGACTCTGAGATGGAGATAAGAATGCAGGAGGTATCTTAGCGAGCATCTGTGGGTTCAACATCCAGGAAAAAAAAAAGGAAGGAAAAAGAAATGGGCAGAGGGAGAGGTTGGACTGTGATCCAGTCTCAGTGAAGGCCTCAGCCAACTGTATAGGGGTTGGGAGGACTTTAGAGTTGTAATGACCCTTCAGATGTCCTCAGCTGGGGTGAGGTGGCTAGACATTTATACTCTTGAATACTGCCTTTGGGAAGGGGTGTTCTGTTGGGCAAGACAACTTTCTTCTGTTCAGGGCAATTCCCAGAGATGGCTAACAACTAAAGGCTAGAGAAGGAGAATCTGGGTGGCATAGCAGGGGTTGACAAATTATGGCGGGTGGGCCATATCCACTCCATCAGCCATTTTTGTAAATAAAGTTTTATTGGCACAAGACACAGCAGCTCATTTACATGTTGTCAATGGCTGCTTTTGCACTGCCATGGCAGAACTGAGTGCAGGCGACAGAGACCATATGGCCCTCAAAACCATCTGACCTCTGACCCTCACTGCCTGCTGTTAGGCCTGTGACTATGTCACGTGACATGGCATAAGGAGCTTTGCAGATGTAATTGAAGTGACTAATCAATTGACCTTAAAATAGGGAGACTATCCAGTATAATAAGAGGAAGGTAGAGAGATTCAAGCACTAGAAGGCTTGAAGATGGAGGAGGCCACATGGCAAGGAAATGTGGACCTCAGTCCTACAACTGCAAGAAATTGAATTCTGCCAACAACCTGAATGAGTTTGGAAGAGGATTCTTCCTCAGAGCCTCCAGACAAGAGCCCCGCCAGCGCTGCAACACCTTGATTTTGGCCTTGTGAGACCCTGAGCAGAGACTCCAACCATGCTGTGCCAAGACGTCTGACTAGAAGAGTGAGAGAAAATAAATGGGTGTTGTTTAAGTTGATATGTTTGTGGCAATTTCTTATGCATAAAAAAAAAATATGGGTTTGTTTTGTATTGGAGACATTTACTATCTGGCTCTTTACCAGAAGAGGTTGTATTAGACTGTCTCATTTCTCTTAAGGGCTTCAGAATGCTCCATGCTGTGTGTGTGCCATAATTTACTCGACTGCTAGAAGACTAGATTTTCTCAGTATTTCAAGCAAGGCAGCAATAAAATCCATGTACGTGTATTTTTGTGTACAGGGGCAAATACTTTTTTAAGTTGGGCTTCTAAAATTACAATTTCTGGCTCAAAGAGCACACATAATTTTGAATTTTGTCAGATGCAGCCAAATTGTCCTCCAAAGAGGTGGAGGCAACCTGAGGTAAATGAGGTGCTACTTAGATGGCAGGTACTGGAGTAGCTGGTTGAGCTGTAGGGAAAGGCTCAGGACTCCAGAAAGCTGCAGATTCAGTCATCAAGATTCTCTGGTGGACCTAGAAGTTTGCCGGAAGTTTGCATGAAGAAGCCTTCTAGCATCACTGCTGAGTTATATGTCTATAGCATAGATATTAATTATAGTTATTAAGTGCTGATCATATGTGAATCACTTCCAATCACTTGAAGTCATGTAAATGTCATGGCCATCCAGCAAGGAAGGCATTTACGTCCCTTTTTTAAACGGCAAGAGAGGCCCAAGAAGGGAGCATGATGTGTACTATGGTCTGGCCCCTGAAGGTGGCACTGGGGCCTTCAAACCCCAATCCACAACTCTAAAACCCAATCTCCAGCTGCCCCTCTAGTCTATCTCATGCCCCCTGTATTAGTTAGCCAAAGGGGTGCTAATGTGAAATACCAAAAATGGGTTGGTCTTTACAAAGGGTATTTATTTGGGGTAGAAGTCCACAGATACCAGGCCATAAACCGTTATGTTTCTTCTCTCACCACAGTCCATTGCCACGTGTTAGAGCAAGACAGCTGCCTGTCTTGCTGGACCCTGGTGCGTTTGCCAGGGTCCAGGCTTCTGGGGTTCCTCTCTTCCCGGGGCTGTGTTTCTCTCCGGGCTTAGCTCCTGTTTCCTCCACAAGGTCAGCTATAGACGATCAGGCGAACGGCTTGCTTCTCTTCTCCTGGGGCCTTCTTTCCAACATCAAAACTGCTTCTCAAAAGACTGCTTCAACTCTGTTCTTGCCATGTCTTTTATATTCAATTCCCCATCCACCAAGGGGTGGGGCTCAATGCCCTACTGACGTGGCCCAGTCAATGCCCTAATCATAACTTAATCATGCCCAGATTAGCAGATCAGTTTACAAGCATGATCCAATTATATTTTTGGAATTCATAATTACATCAAACTCCCCAACTGTAACACCCCCTTTGGAAACATTCTGTTTTTCAGACCTGCCTTGCTGAGAACCAAACTTAAGAATGGGTTATCCAGGCTCAACAAATCTGGGATAGGAACCCAAAGGGCCATGAGGGAACTTCTGAAGGCAGGGGGCTGGTCATCTCTGGTTTTGGATCTGGGCCCTGATACATCGATGTGTCCACTGTGTGAAAATTCATTGAGCTGCACACTTACGGTGTGTGAATGTCTCTGTACATCACCTACACATCAACAAAAAGTTTCCTTAAAGCAAACTGAAGAATGGGTTTCACACCTGCTGTAGAAGACAAACACTTGCCTCCTGACATCCATGTGGTGATGTGATTTTGTTCTGAAAGAAAACACCACCAAAAGGGACCATCACCCTTTTACACTAACGTAATTAATTTTTTTATACTAAAAGGAAACACTCTCAGGTATCTTCCCAGGGACTTGACACTTCCTGAGTTCCCAGCCCTGGCCCTTTCTGGTCTCCTCCTGGCACACCCATGTGGCCTTGGCCATGCTAAGCTCCTTACAGAATGCTGACCCCATCACACCATGCCATAACTCCGGGCTTTCATGCGTATTGGATCCTCTACCCCAAATGCCCTAGCTGTGTTTAGAAAGTTCCAAGTCTTACATTGTACCTGGCACATATGAGGCACCTGATGTTTGATGACCAAAGGAATGAATGAAACATAACCCAGAACATGAACAGTCTCCAACAGTCTCCCAGCCTGTCCATGGGCTCAGTTAGCTTTCCTTTTTGTCCTATTATTTTTTTATATGTATATATTTTTAAATTAGAGAAGTTATAGGTTTACAGGAAAATCATGCAGAAAATACAGAGTTCCCATATAATCCCTCCCTATTACTAATACCTTTCATTAGTGTGGTACATTTGTTACAATTGATGAAAGAATGTTGTTATAATTGTACTATTAATGTGTTCATCAATTGCAATGAATGTACCACACTAATGAAAGAAGTTGTAAATGTGGGGAAAAGTGGGAGGTCTGGGGAGTGGGTCATATGGGAATCCCTTATATTCTTTTATGTAACATTTTATGTAATCTAAGTATCTTTTAAAAATAAATAAAGAATACATTTTTAAAAAATTGTACTATTAACTATAGTCCATATAATCCATGCAGTCCTAGTAGTGTTCACTGTGTGTATTGTACAGTCCTACGGTTTTTAATAAAATTTGTATTCTAGTAACATATTTAATGTACAATGTAAAATTTCCCATTTTAACCACTTTCAAATATATAACTCACTGGTGTTAATTACATTCAGAATGTTGTGCTACCATCATCACCATCCATTTCCAAAACTGTTCCATCACTCCAAACAGAAATTCTATATCAATTAGGCATTAAATCCCCATTCCAAACCCCCATCCCATCTTTTTTTTTTTTTTTTTT
>JAQZBX010046124.1:6986-20952 GCA_029593785.1 Cabassous unicinctus | reverse complement strand
ACTAAGAAACTACAGGGATTCCCATGCTCCCCGCCGCCCAGACCAACAGTCAACACAATTTGAAGGCGAATCAGATGACAGGTCCACTTCAAACACCATCAGTGCTTGGAATTTCACATACGTAAGATGGAATTGCAATTTAAAAAAGACCTAAGAATCAAGGAGATTCTCTGATTATCACAAGTGAATTCTTTACTGAAAAACAAACTCTGAAAAAATAAAAAAGATCCGGAATCAACGCTATTTTAATAATAACTAAATTCTGTGGGGAAAAGAGAAGAGAAGGAATTTGGAGGCCTAGTCTCTCCAAATACTTCCCTTAATTTTTAAGAAAGCCACAAAACAGAAGAAACAAGGAGTGCCACTGTGGTATGGTCTGGAAATCTTTATAACCTCAGACCACACACACTTCACCAAGACCTCCAATCCGTACACACCCCAGCAAGGCCCCCAAAACACGCATGCCACTCGGAGGCCTCCAAACTGTACCCCCCACACTAAGAAGGAAATGTGTGCTTGTGTTATCCAGTTCAATCACTTTGTAAACGAGTGAAAGATAATTCCATGCATCTCCGGGAAAGAAGGCCTAGCTTACTCATTTCTGGTACTCTTTGGTCAAAAGCTTCAATTTCAAGTGTTGAAAGGTCATCTGGGTAAATTATTGGGACTTGGGGGTCTTCATTTTGGGGGATTATCTGAGAGAAAGCCAGAATTTAAGAGGAAAACGTAAGGAATTTAGAACTTTGAAGATTTCCACAGAGCTAGTTCAGGTACCACTCAGAAATCGTAGCGAGCTTCGTCAGAAAGGAGTTAGGGCCGCTCCACGTGTGGGGCCCACTCCCAAGGACAGGGCTGAGTGCAGACAAGGCAAATGGTCCCTGGAGGCAGAAATGTGAAGGCCAGAGGCTTAGAGGGTGGCCAGAGACTGCACTGTGCCATGGTAGCACTAAAGCTTTTGGGTAGGAAATCTGGCCGTCTGTCAGGCTGTGTTTGCTGGGGGCGGCATCCCTTTCCCTTTGATAAGCCATGTCTAGATAATAAGACATGTCATGATAACTCAAGAGCACAGAGGGGACCAAGTTTTTATTTATTTATTTATTATATATATTTTAGGATGCTCCGGGGATTGAACACATGACCTTGTACGTGGGAAGCAGGCACTCAACCAACTGAGCTACACCCGTTCCCGGGATCAAGTTTTTAAAATGTTGACTTTGTGGAATGAAAAACGAGCTCACCTTGTCCCTTCTTGACCTACATGGAACACCAGGAGCGAATGGGGAACCCCATTTGCCCCCAAGGTTCCTCTTCTTAGAGTTCTTAATTTTCTAGCCTTATATCTCCAGACGAGAATCGCTTTCCTTCCGACAGTGCCACCAACAAAAATAACCAGAGATTTGTTTTAAAGTTGGAAGTGAGCTATTCATGTTCCCTCTGCAACCTGGAAAAAATTTGGGATCAGGTTTCAAGGTAAGACACGTGCATTTTTAAAAGTTACCTGTTTGTGGAGTGTTTTCCCTCAAAAGTGTTTCTAATTCGGGGAGATGGGTGATACGGAATTCTGTGCGGGACACGTTTCATTGCAGAAGAGCAAGGCTCGTGTTAAAAGCTTAGAATTAATCGTTGCATTTCACATGATAATACTGGTTATTCACAAGATGGTCTTTGACAATCAGCCATTTTTGATTGCAGGAATTATAATTGCATAACTGATTCTGAAACTTAATTGCCAATTCTTGAGGGAGGTAAAAGTTTCAATACTTTAAAGGGTTCATATTAGTAGTATGGTCTTTTTAAAAAATAATATACTTAATTTTTTAAAAGATACTTAGATTACATAAATGTTACATAAAAAATATGGGGGATTCCCATATTCCCCACTCCCCACACCTCCCACATTTTCCCACATTAACAACATCCTTCATTAGTGTGGTACATTTGTTACAATGGATGAACACATATTGGAGCATTGCCACTAAGTGTGGATTATAGTTTACATTGTAGTTTACATTCTCTGCCACCCAATTCTGTAGTTTATGGCGAGATTTATAATGGCCTGTATCTGTCATTGCAATGTCATTCAGGACACTTCTCAAGTCCGGAAAATGCCCCCATATTACACCTATTTTTCCCTCTCCCTGCCCTCAGAACCTCCAGTGGCCACTGCCTCCACATCAGTGATAAAAGTTCTTCCATTGCTAGAATCACAATAAGTCTACAGTAGAATAACAAACAGTAAGTCTGCTCTAGTCCATTGTTCATTCCCCAATCCAGAGGACTTTGGGATGGTGATGCCCACTCTGCCTCTAATTGAAAGGGGAAGTAGTATGGTCTTTTAAGAGTGTTTTTATAAATCTAATTTTAGACCCTAAAATTTCATCTTTATTTCTGCCTCTCTGATATTCTACAGAATGTTGTTTTATTACTATGTATGTTACTATGTGTAGTAAACATAAATGTCCCCCTTTATGTATCAATAATAAAGTATGCATTCTTTTCCTAAAAACAGCAATACACACTGATATTCCCTGACAATAAATATTTAAGGACAATTCACACCAGTTTTATCATCCATACCAATTGTAACAGATGTGAGTTCATCATTCAGTCTGAAGATGTTATAAACCACTGAATAATGAACTCCCATCCATTCCGAAAGGCACGGACTATAAAATAGTATGAGTTGTCAGTAAATAGTTATCCTGATGAAATATTATGGTCACCCCTCCACTTCCACAGAGATAGATCATTTTCAAAAAACATGCATAATTTTATAGGGGAAAGAATAATTTTTAAAAGTGATTTACACGGCAGAACCACAGAATACGGCGCTTTTCCTTCATGTTCAGGAATGAAATGAATACAAGGAGCCATCTGGGTTACGATGTGACGGAGTGCTGAGTCACTCGGGGAGGACAGCGAGGCTGGCGTTATAGTTGACGATTAAATCAAACCCACAAAGGCTGATGGAGCTCCCACTCTGGGCAGTGCTCTCTGCTAGATGCTGTCATCTACCCACGACGGATTTATAACAGCACATAGTGTAGGCTTCATTACTGTGCCTTGGTCCAAGCATCTCAGAGACTGATGACAACCCCAGATCTGACAGCACTGAGCCTTGTCCTAACGGTTGCACGTTCCGCTCTCCAGCCTGTGTAAATGCTGAGGAGATTATTCCTTCCCCAGCCTTGTGCTTGGTTTCTCCTCTGGCTCTCCAGGCGGGGCAAACTTTGTAATTGCTGCACTAGCAGATATTTGTGCAGCAATTCTGGCTTCTTCTGCCATGCCGTGCAGCGGTGGATAAATTAAAGAATTGCTCGACCTTCTGTTTTATGTGCTAAGATCTGTGCTAAGAACTGAGGATATAGAGGTTGACAGGAAAGACCCAGTCCCTGACCTCATGGGGATTCAGTCCAGTAGGGAGGAGGGATATTAAATAAGGCATAATTCGTAGATCTTGCCGGTTGTGTTCTGTATTACCACAATAAAGCGAATATTGCAATAAAGCGCATCACATGAATTTTTTGGTTTCCCAGTGCATATAAAAGTTATGTGTATATTATATTGTGGTCTATTAAGGGCGCAACGGTATTGTGTTTTAAAAACAATGTTCATGCCTTAATTAAATTGTGACATACAGACACAAAGTGAGCACATGCTGTTGGAAAAATGGTGCCCGATAGATTTGCTCAAGGCAGGGATGCCACAAACCTTCAATTTGTAACAAACACGATGTCTGCAAAGCACAATAAAGTGAAGCTCAGTCAAACAAGATGTGTGTGTAAATAGTTACTGAGCATAGAACACAGGAGATCTATCCACACTTAGTGTGGAGGGTTTGGGGGACTCCCCTGAGTTGGGATGTTTCAAGAGGATGCTGGAGGACAGGGAGGCAGAAAGGGTGTGTAAAGTACACCAGTCAAAGAGAATCGTTTGAGCAAAGGCCCTGAGGTCAGGAAGTGTTGGACATGCTAAGAAACTGAGGTAAGTCCAGTACAGCTGGGTGGCTCAGGGGGAGAGTGACTTGAGAAGAATCCAGTGAAGGAAGCAGGAGTCTGTTGAAGTTGAACTTTGAGGGCCATGGAAGGACAGTCACCTTCATTCTAAGGGAGCCCAAGCAAGTTTCTGAATGGAAAATGTGATGGTTTGATGCTGGATGGACCCCAGAAAGATATGTTCTTAAAGCTAACCCATTTCTGTGGGTGTGAACCTATTGTAGGTGGGATTTTTTTATTTTTTATTTTTATTAGATTACTTCAGTAGGGCATGACCCAGGGTGGGTCTTAATCCTCTCACTGGAGAGTCTTTCAAATGGGGTGAATATAGAGACAAAGAGAAAAAAGTCACAGGAACAGAGAGAAACCCATGGAAGCTGAGAGAGGAAGCCATGGAAACCAGGAAGCTGAAAGAAACAAGACTAGAGAAGCAAGACACTGCCGTGTGCCTTTCCACGTGACAGAAGAGCCCAGGATCCCCAGCAGCTGGTCTTTGGGTAGCATTGCCTGATGAGATCTTGATTTGGACATTTTCATGGCTTCAGAACTGTAAGCTTTTAAGCTCATAAATCCCCACTGGAAAAGCCAACCCATTTCTCGCCTATTGCTTTCGGCAGCTTGTAAACTAAATAGGAAGCAACCTGGTTGATTTTATATTTTGGCTACTGTTTGGACACTATGTGAGGGAGACAAGGGGTTTTCCAGGAAGGAGATGGTGATAGTAGCTTGGTGTCCAGTGAGAGGGAAATTAAGACGAATGAAATTGAGAACTAGTTGTGAAAATAAAAACTAAAAAAATGAAAGAATTTTGGAGCTGAATTTGATATGTAAAGTTAGAGAGCGGGGCATTCAGATTTCTGGCTTGTACAAATGGATAGATGGCAACAGCATTAGCTTTAATAGGGAACATTGAAGGAGGACACAATTTTGAGGTGGAGGGAAAAACCTGAGCTTGCCTTTGGACCCATTATAGTTGAATTCTTATGAAGAATCTACACATTTGGAATATATAGCACTATGGGAATGGAAGAGCCATTATATGATATCAGCTATGTACCCACAGTGCTTTGGTGTCACATTTAGAAAATCTAAAATAAGATGGGATTAAATAAGATAAGAGAAAAAATAAGATAGCAATCTGTTAAAAACTCTAGAAATCTAACAAGCAACATTCTAACAACAATTTATATCTCCCAGAACCTAACTCAGGGCTCCCCCAGCCAGATCACTGTCCTTCACGTAGATCAGAAATGCACACCTATGAACTTTGTGCCGATAGAGGATAGTGATAACAGGTTGGAATGGAGAAAAATTACTCCTTTCTAAAGAAGGAGGAGATCTGGGACCTCATTCAGCCCAGCTGCTGGTGTGGCTTTGGGCCACCTGCAACCGAAGTTTGCTTGCATGGAACATGGCGAGAGGGACAAGACAATCTCTCAGGTCATTTACAGTTTTATAATCCTGCAACCGTGCAAATAAAACAAATAATTCAAAACAAACCTCACTGTTTACTAAACTATTTAAATTGAACTTTTGTTAGAAAATCCAACACTTATCATTGTGTCCTTGGCATCCTAATGTGAAAAATGTCATCCTAACGGAAATGCGTATCCATTTCTTTGTTCAGCTTTTTGGACCATCAGTTTCAAATCTTTTTGGATATGTAATTGCTAGTTGTAAATTGAAAAGGCTGATTCCTGCACCACAGTTTTCATATCTTTCAGTCAAGCTCTTTTTGGAAATCTTCAGGAATTCTGTGTACATTATTAGAGAATTCAGATACTAAAAGATGCATCCATCACCAAACGTCTCTTGAAATACAATTCTTTAAAGTTCACACACATTTATGAACTGGTTGTATAGAAAGCACCTAAGAAATAATATCCTTCCAATTAATCTAAAATTTGACTTTAATTTTCCTTCACAAAAATGATAATGTCATACAGCACTGACATTATAATGTCATATAATAATGTGTATTATGTACTCAAATGTGATTTTTGAATTATACATACACCAAAAGTACAGAATGCTAAGACTTAATAGTGAAAACATTTCATAATGCATTTCATTTCAACCATGAAGCAATCTGGTACTTTGGGTTTGCAGAAAACTTTCTGTTTTCAACTCTTTTTTATTTCTAAGTGGTAATGAAGAAGAGTGCACAACTGGATGGTCTGAGTCTTCTCACAGCAAAATCCAAAATGATTAAAATGAATTTCCTCTTATAAAAAGAGAAGAGGAATAAAGATTTTTTTGTGGAGAGTAAATTTGATTCATAGGAGAGAGCATTTGAGTCAAGGTTTCCTGACCAAGGAATTTGTTTAGATTTTAACTTTTTGGCTCTAAGAGCACAAATATGACCTGATGATTATTTTTCTTAAGTAGTGTGTAGCCCTGTGTGTTTATTGACTTTAGGATAATATGTGCATCATCTCATAGGCTTCAAATTAAAACTTAGTGTTACTATGAAGGTGTTTTTCTTCTATGATGCCTTTGGTTTAAATGTCTTAATAGTAACAGAGTGGTTTATTCAGTGAGGGAAGGAAACAAAATTGCACTTTTGAAAAAGTGACCCAAACAATTTTTTAAAGGGAAAAAGCCAGTGTATTCACATGAATGCTGGTATTTCTAAAGATTTAATCTACACTATTTTTTTAACATGCTTGAAAAACTTGATCTGCTTGTTGTGGGCTTGATACTCATCTAATTCTACCTTGAATATTTAAATGATTTTATTTTACAAAGAAAGGAAAGAATGCTGTCAATATATTTAAATGATTTTATTTTACAAAGAAAGGAAAGAATGCTGTCAATATATTGGTTAAAGTTAATTGAATTTGAAATGCATGCTAAAAATGAGTAGGCTTCATTTCTTTTCCCATGCTATTAAACTAATAGATCAAAAGGTTAGCCCGATGTAGCTTGACTCACATGCAGTGTATTTTTCAATTGCATATCATTATTCTGTGGTGCTGTATTTTCCTTCAAATTGGTGATTATTGCATAAAAGTTGTTTAAATTTTATTTTCAAAATGATGAATTTGAAGGTTCATTTTCTAGTGGCCCTGCTAGAGATTTCTACTTCTGAAATTATCTAGATTCCATATAGCGAAAAAGAGAAAGACTTCACCTTGATTCTCAGCTATTGTTATTTTTTAAATTACAGTTTCTTGATTTGTCCTTACTTCCCAGTCTATTTTACATAATGTTGAGAGTTTAAACTTTGCAAAGTGTGCCTCTAATCATGTCCACAGCTCCCACCCTTTCCTGCCATCCCATCCAAATGGCCTCGGGGATTGTGTTTAGAGCAGAGATTCAAATCTTTAGCTAGGAATTCAAGAGCTTCCGTGATTGTAATGATAAGATGTCACGGATTCCTCCAGAAGTTCTTCCTACTGCTCACATTATTACGTCTCAAAACCCAGAGTTGGACGCACCCCATGTTGCCCCTGTACTTGCCTTGTGTTTACCCATTTCTTGTCTTGTTTTCTGCACCAGAAATACCCTATTCTCATCTCTAGATATACAAATCCTATTCATCCTTCCCATCTCAGTTCAAATGGCACCACTTTCTTCATCCTCTGACAGGAGAACAAACTTCCTTCTCTTCATTTCCCTTAGTAATTGTAACTCTACTTTTCTTGTCATAGGTTGTGGTTAGATGTGATAGACGATATCTTCTCTTTTAGAGTGGTGAGAATGTGAGAATGTGCTTAATATTTATCTTTGCTCATCACATCATCCAGCTCAGTGTGGAGACCAGGATGGCCTCACAGTTGTATGGGCTAGCACAGGATAACCCCAATAACCCCAAGGTGCTGTGAAATCACATATAAGGGGCAGGCTCAAAAAAAAAAACTGTTTAGGACTGCTGAAAAGAGATGGGCTCAGAACAGAAGCTGTGCCTAGGAAAATGCAGCAGAGGCCACATGTGGGGAGGGAGTTGCGAGATGGTCCAAAGGTGGCAGAGCTCAGGAAATGACAGCAAAAATACATTTTCTGAAGGTGAAAGTCTTACCCCCTAAGTGCTAAACCTATATCCCTTATATCCCACACATACAACCAGAGCCACAAGACCTGGGGAGGACAGGGTAGAGAAGGAATAGAAGCTGTGCAGAAAGAAAGGGTAGGGAAGACAGCAACTGGCCCAGCAGTAGCAGATCTCAGAAAATGGCTCAAAACATCCTTCATGGAGATGAAGGGGTCACCTGTTAGCTTGCAGTGCAAAAGACGTATCTTGATGTAGCGATGGAAATGATACAAGGGGACTGAGGGCAGACACCTTCCCAGATCAATTTGGCTTAGGGAAGCTGAGAAAATAATTCTTCCCAGGCAATTCAATTAAGTAGGAATACTCTATCTTTGTGGAACGGGACCCTCTTTCTCTCACAGAAACTCCTCCAATCAGCTGGAAAGGCCAACTCATTTCATAGTGAGTAATTTACAACAAAAGCTGGCATAGCATCGATGCTATAGGAAAAAATAAGGTATATAAATAAACTTACCATAGAAGAATATTCACACATATTCACAAACACAAATTTGTAAAACTGATGAAATTTTGGACTTAATATTGAAATTTAGTTAATAAATACTAGCGATTTAAAATAAGCTCAATGAAGCAATTGCCACTACGTAAGAAAGTTCTTAGAGCAAAACCACGAGACCTCTGGGAACAGACAACAGGACAATTGGGGGAAATGAAAACTGATCTGGCAGAACCTAGGAAAGAAGTAAAAGAAAAAAACTTATAGAAATGAAGATGAAATTAGAAGAGGCAGAGGAAGAATAGGCCCTATGGAAAGACATGGATAACAAAAGAAGGAGAAAAAACAAATAAGATCAAATTAGAAATGGGGAATTTGAAATGATAGGCGATAACAAGAAAGGTATAGAAGACAAGCACAGAGTTTTGTTAAAAACCTGCATAATTGGAGTCCTTGCAGGTGGAAAATACACTGGAACGGAACAAATATTCAAAGATTAACTTCAGGAAATAGTTCTTGAAATAAATTTATTAGATTTATTATAGGAATTGGCTCACATGACCGAGGGGACTGGAAAGTCTGAATTTCATAGGCAGGTTGCAAGTTGGGAACTTCTATGAAGGTTTCAATGAAATCCCAAGGAGAAACGGACTGGCAAAAACAGAGACAGAAATTCTTTCTGACTGCTGAAATCATCAGTTCTCCCTTAAAGACCTTCAATTGATTGGATGAGACTTCTCTCCTTGCTGATGGCAATCTCCTTTGTTGATTCTAGATGTATTCATTTTGCACGTTAGGATGCCAAGGACACAATGATAAGTGTTGGATTTTCTAACAAAAGTCAATTTAAATAGTTTAGTAAACAGCGAGGTTTGTTTTGAATTATTTTTTTATTTGCACGGTTGTGGGATTATAAAACTGTAAATGACCTGAGAGATTGTCTTGTCCCTCTCGCCATGTTCCATGCAAGCAAACTTAGGTTGCAGGTGGCCCAAAGCCACACGAGCAGCTGGGCTGAATGACGCAATCAACTGACTCCAAGCCAGTGTGTGCTTGACCAAACAACTGGACATCATAACCCTAGCTAAGCTTAACCATCACATCAATTTTGACAGAATTTTTAAGTAAGCAAATCTATCTTTTACTTTATCATTTATTCTTTGCCTTTATTATATTTTGTCTTCTACAAATGATTTCACTTTATATTTTACATTCAATTCTTTAAGTCATCTGTAATTTACTTTTGTGAGATTGGGCATAATTATTTTAAATACTTTTTTCAGGGATTTAGCCTACTGATGTTATGCTTTTTATTAGTAATATTTTATTTTCCCATTGATTTGCAATGCCTTTATAAAATATAAAATACATTTAGGTATCTTGGGCATGTTTCTATTACACTGTTTTATCTATTCTTTGTTATGGACACAGGTTTTTAACTATTGTTGTTTTAAATTTATTTTAACATCTGATAGAGCAAGCACTCATTTTTTTCTTCTTATTCTTCATACTTGTTTTTTTTTCACCCATTTATTCTTCTACATAAATATTTGAATCTCTTTTTTTAATAAGAGCCAAAAAAATTCTTCTGTTCTAGTTTGCTAAAGCTGCTCAAGCTGATACCATAAAATGGGTTGGCTTTCAACAAGGGAATTTATTAGCTTACAGTTTTGAGGCTGAAGAAAATGTCTAAATCAAGGCATCATCAGGGATGCTTTTCCCCGAAGACTGGCTACCTGTGATCCTGGACTTCTCTGTCACATGGTGGCACCTGCTGGTTTCTCCCTTCTCTTCCAGGTTTCATTGCTTTCAGTTTCTCACTTTCATGGCTTTTTCTCTTTCTCTCCATATTTATCCCATTTATAAAGGAATCCAGTAAGAGGTTTAAGACCCACCCTGGGCTGTTCCTTAACTGAAGTAACATCATCAAATGGTCCTTCTTACAATAAGTTTACACCCACAGGAATGGATTAGCTTCAAGAACATACTTTCTGGGATACACACAGCTTCAGACCATCACACTTCCAACTGGGCTCATGAACTTGGTGAGGTGGGACATCTTGACACTATTGACAACACTTGAGTTCTTTGCACACGAAAAGCAAAAACTAACTTTTGCTAACTTAAGCATAGAAAGAACTGCTTGGAAAGATATGAGGTAGCTTACAGAATCAACGGAAAAAGTGAAGAACCAGCTCTCAGAAATTTGAAGACAGGAATTAGGGGAGCTCTATAGATGGCATGCTCTCTTCAGGGCCCCACAACCTGGAAGAATCATCTCCAATTATTTTCAGTTCTTTAGACACTCAGTCAAGGTTCAAATTTCTAGGGAGAGTTCAACTGGCCTAACTTGGTCCACATACCTCTTGGCCAGGGTTGGGAAGGGTAACCTTAGCAGTCCCATTGAGACTGCTACCGGATGTGGGGTAGAAGAAAACAACAATTGCTACATCTATCTTCTCATTCATGAGTTGGGTATGCCGCTCCATTTATTCCAATCTTTTATGTTCTTCATAGGGTCTCTTACATACAGTTCCTGCAGATTTCTCAAGTTTGCTTTAAGGTGTTTCATAGGTTCAGTGGACATTCCGAAAGGGATGTTTTAATAGCTGGAATTTCCAACTGTTTGTAGGCTATAGAAAAAGATCAGTAAATATTTTAATTCATTTGATAGAGCAGAGGGTTCTTAAAGAAAGTTGAAAGCAGTTTGAACATTTTAAAATGGCAGCTAGGCGAAATTGAGAAGTACAACATCTTGGTCTCTCTGCCAGGGATGGAAAAACACATGAAAGCTCCAAAGTAAAAGAGAAATGCATCAAGTGTGGGAAGAGAGCTATGGGGAGCTCATGGGTTTGGCAAATTTAAAGAAAGAAAAACATGACATGATCCAAACATAATTTCCCGCTTTTTAAGGAGGCATGGATGAAAGTAAAAACACAAAATGAATATTACATAAAAATAGGCAAAAGCATGACCCCGAAAGATTTAGAATGAAGTTTGGTAAATCTGATATTATAGCTGTTAGAACCATGAAACAATTGGAAAAAAAAAATAAAAGTAAGGATTTAGCTGTCAGAAAAATATAAGCCACAAACCAAACTTTTAATCCTTCCTTATGAAAGGAAAAAGCAAATATTTCTGCTACATCACAAATAAGAAGTAATAAATTACATATTATAAACAAAAGTTTGTGATTGTTGAGATTTTAAGCTGCAGTGAATGGAAGACAATATTTCAATAAAGTATCATATGATTTTTCTTCTGCTTTTCCACGAAATTTTCTTCATTTCAAATTAATATGCTGTACTTTTATTTAATTCGGCCAAGTTACTTTTCTTTTTAAATACTTTAATATTTTCCAAAGTAGCACACTGAAGAAAATCGAGAACTGCTCTGTTAGTTACAGATTCTCTTTCTCAGTATTAAAAGCAACTGATATAAATGTTACTTAGCTTTTTCTCCCAGATACGCCAGTCCTGAAAAAGACGATGGAATGCCAGAAAGCAAGCAATTGAAAGAGAAAGACAGACAGACTACATTAATTTGGAGTTAGTAATAATTTATTAGGGGCTGTGCTGAAGTTTGCTTGCTTAGTAAGCTTTTACTCACAGAGTAAATCGTTTAAATATGACAGGGGAGTCATTTGATATTTTCTAAGAATAAACTATTTTAAAACATTTTACAAAGTTTAGGCAGGTCTGCATAAACTCACAGATAGAGTAAATCGTTTAACTATGACAGGGGATTCATTTGATATTTTCTATGAATAAACTATTTTAAAACATTTTACAAAGTTTAAGGAGATCTGCACATATAAGATTTGATATTCAAATAAAAATTACTTTTTAATCTAATCTTTAAAGCAAGTCCTATGTATTTTCTCATTAATAAAATGTGAGTTATAGTAGTTACTTCACAGGAACAAACTGTACCTTTCAAATATTTGATGACTTAAGCTTTTCATTAATTTAAAATAGTTTTTTTCTAGAATTGGTGTGAAATATTATGGTCCCACTGACTGTGTAGTCTTTAAAATACTTTAAAAATTATGAATTAGGAGCAGGACATATTTTATTCTCATATATTGGCTCATTTCTTGACCAAAAAACCTCTGGATACACATAGTAGGCATGGAATAGTTACTTCACAAATAAATGAACCAAGATTAAAACAGTTGTTTTTTTCTAGAATTGGTATGAAATATAGTCCCACTGACTGTGTAAAGTCTTTAAAAATATTTTAAAAATTATAGATTAGGAGCAGGACACAAGAAATGGGCTCATTTCTTGACCAAAAACAAAAACAAAAACAAAGAACCTCTGGATGTACACAGTAGGTATTGAACAGGTACTTGGTAAATAAATGAACTAAGATAAATCATTCCATTACAAAGAGACTGCAAATTCTTCCCTGATCATCTACAAAACAGTGTGGGGCAGGAACAGCCCATACCAGGCCAGAAATTTAATGGACCACCCTGATGGTGAAGCCAACAGCTCATGGGGGGATGAGATGGAAGGAAAAGCATGGTTATTTGTGACAGAGATGAATCCTGACATTCTCGATGGCGGAAGGGCTCTGCCAATGGAACACTGCCAAGAGGTAGATCCAATCTCTGAGGTAAAAGCCTCAGGAAGAGCTAAGTTTACAAGGAGCAATTTCCCTCCCAGTGACTATTTCAGATCCTTCATTGCCTTCTCCCTCGACAAGCAGTCCCTGATTAGGCCCTGGAGTCCACTTGGCCTTGGGTCTTTTTGATTTTCATGATCTGGGCTCCTGGGCCCATGGCCTTACATGTTGCAAACATTTTTTGTATTAAAGCTAAGCCACTTGGTGAGGGGCTAAATGTAAGTGAGGACAGACGGGGGAAAGGAGAGTGGCCCGGGGAGAAGGAAAGTTCACCAATTCTCAAGGGCTCTCCTGAGAGGCAGGATAAGCTGCAGTCAAGAGCGTGAGCTCTGGAATCTGACCGCCAGGCGCTGAACCAACTCTACCCTAGCTGGGCAAGCCACTTAACCTCTCTGAGCTGCAGCTTCGTCATTTGTAAGATGAAGGTAACAGAAGCAGATAATCCATGGGGCTGTCTAGAGGATTTAATGAGGCAATGCATGCAAAATCCTCCCCATATTGCTTTGCACAGAGTAAAAGATAAGTAAATGTAAGGAAAAAATAAGGATAAGGAAGTAAAGACAACTGGACGAGACTGCAGCAGGCATAGCATTCCAGGAGAGCATTCTCTTAGAATCAAGCTGCTTGTCCCTGCACTGACCTTCTGATGCCTCGTCCTGCCTCGCCTCCCACCTTATTTCCCCTCCTGTCCTCTCTGCACTTCTCCCAGGCAACTGTCCAGCTCGTTTCACTAGACTTCTGTCCCTGTCTTTATAACACGGACCAGGAAGCTCAGATTCATGGAAGTAAATACTTTAATCCAAGCCCTCTTGCTGAACAACAGGTTGATAATATACTAAATGGACTCAGAAA
>JAQZBX010046123.1:0-20854 GCA_029593785.1 Cabassous unicinctus | reverse complement strand
CGGGGACGTGCCAGCGATGGCCTGGACGCCGTGGCGGGGGCCTCTCGCGCAGGCCTCGCTGCGGCTCTGGCACAGCTGGGGGTCACCAGAGCAGGCCTGCAGGCCAGGACTCCGGCTCCTTCGCTCGGGGACGCGGGCTCTGGAGAGGCAAAGCGGCCCCTGGAGTCTGCGGCGCGCTCGTTCCGTCTGCGTCAAGGTCGTGCTCTTTGGAAAGCTGTCCAGAAGGAGAAGATGTCCGGTCCTGGGCGTCCAGTCTCTAGCGCAGTTCACACTTTGTCAGGCAGGGTGGGGTTTGGCGGCTCCTCTGTCAGCCCAGGACACTGAGTTCAACCCGTGCGCCCCAGGGTGAAACAGGTGTAGGAGGGAAGGTGGGCTGGGGCGGCCTGGGGGAAAGACAGGGCGCGGCGTGGCATCGGGATGGAGACTGGTGGCTGTCTCTCCTGGGGCCGGCCAGGGGGCCGCTGTGCACCAGGAACGCTTTCCCGGCCACTCAGCGAAACCCAGGCGGAGGTGCCGAAAGGAGGCTTGGGATGGGCTTTGCCCTGGTGCAGTAGTTCAGAGGACCCCCCAGTTACCCCCTTCCCGCAAACGCAGTCACTGGCCCTCCAGGGCGCTGGGGGCTTGCCCGGCCGGCGCCTGCCGCCAGGCTGGCTGCTCGTGGCGCTCGCAGGCCCTGGGGCTCCCATCTGGCCTCTTGGCTGGCCCCTGGGGTGTGGTTGCTGTCAAAGCCTTGGTCCATCCTGAGGTGGGGAGCTGGACTTCCTCCCTCTCCGTAAACCTGCTGGGGCTCCTGAGCCAATTCGCTCGGCTGAGGGTGGGAGGTAAGCTAATGGCCAAGACCTGGCCCCACTCTAAGCTTCCCTGACGGCAGCTGAAAAGCCCAAACCCGGAGGCCGAAGCTCTGACCACTCAGCCCTTTATCCCCTATTCTGAAATTTCAGAGTGTCGTTATCTATTCATAAAGGGGTCGACGAGCGCAAAGCCAAATTTTTTAATCAATAAAATATTGAATATTAAAGAGGGAACAGGGAAACCCTGCAAGCAAGCAAGATGAATGCTCCAGGAAAACACTGAGCTGGTGTCATGGATTAGAGAAAAATAAAACGTTTCTTTAAAAATGATTTCACACACGACGACTAAACATAATGTGGTGCCCTAGATAGGATCCTGGGGAAGAAAAAGGACATTGAGTGAAAAGCAAGGGCCTCTGAGTGAAGCAAGGGCGTCGGTTCTCACCGGTGTTATTTACTAGCTGTGCGCACACTAACGTAAGGTGAGGGCAGGCGGGGAACCTGGCAGGGGGGTAGGCGGGGGCTCTGTACTGTCGTCATAAGTTTTCTGCTGATCTAAAACTGTTCTAAAATAAAAAAAGTTTGTTTAAAAATGATTTCTCATACAAATAAGGTGTTGAAAAACTAAGGAAGGTGGGACAATACCAGGTCACCTTTCTGACCAAAGTTACAAAACGGAACAGGAATATTAATATGCTGTGCAGACCTACCGAAATTAGGTCGTAAGTCACCTGTACCTAGAAATAGCGCAATGGAAATAGATCAAGTGGGCGAGCAGCCTAACGGGGCCCAGAAGCAGCTCCGAGTCCCTGCTCACTGAAGAACAGCCTCAAGAAGCTTTAAGTGATTGAAAACATATGTAATTTACAGTTTTTAAAGAGCTATGGGATGGTAGCCAAAAATTATTCTTAGACTCTATTCTTTCAGTATCCTAAAATTAACCTACTGGAATGAACTATTCTATTCAGCTGTTGGAAATGGGAAGACTATACCTAAAAGTATCCATTTATTCAAGGTTTTTGAAAATGAGACAGTTGATTATTTTACCTTTTTTGTGGAAAATGTCAAATACACAAAAGGTGAGACACTAGCCTAATAAAGCCCCATGCATCCACCACCCGGCGTCATCAGAGCTACCTCTTCAAAGTGTCCATGTTGAGGTGTAATGGTGTAAAGGGAACCAGGGCCGAGAAAGGAGGAGTGGTCATTACAACCTGGTTTTCCTCAGTGACGTGGAAGCAAGGCTGTGCGCCCAGGCTTGGGGGTAGGATTTAAATGGAAGCAAAGGGTTACGCTGGAGACGGCTCTGCAGAGCTCAGTGCTCAGCTCAGCCTCTGCCTCCTGCAATTAGGTGAGACCATGTGGCTAGTTCTGGCCAGGAAACGTGAACAGAAATTGCTCGAGTCACTTCCACGGTGAGCCACCTTCCCCTGCTTTCCTGACACAGCAAACCTGGAGGCCACGTGCTATGCTGACAGCACCTCAAGGTGGTGCAGCCCAGATTCCAGGTTATAATGTGGACAAGAGCTCAGCCGGAGGCCTTGGCCCTTACCTGGCAGAGATGTGGACTCATTTCTCTGGTGCTTATCTTTCACTGCAGTACCACGTAGCTTAGCCTGACGATCCACACCGAGTGTCCAGCTGTGGTCAGTCTGAATTTGTAGCCGGCTGGACCTGGGCAGAGCCTGTGGCTTCTCTCGCGGGGTCTGGGTCTCTGCAAATCAACAGGATTCCACGGACAGGACCACGTCTCAACAATAGGACCTAACAGCTTGAATGTGAAATGGATTTGAGGAAAGCATCAGAGGCTGGCCATCTGGAATTCTCAACCTTCATAAAGAGCAAAGAAGAAATCTTATACTTTACAGCTAGAAAAACAAGGTGGTGCCTGATCTCAGGGCTGCCCTGTTCAGGGCGTCCAACAGCGACTTGATTGAGTAGACGGAGCCCCACATGCAGTGTGCCGGCTTCAGTCTCTTCCCAGCCCAGGGCACTAACTCCGGCACCATGCAGATTTAAGAATTATACGTACTGCTCAGTTGTTCTGCAAAATATTTTGATCAACTATACAGTTTCAAAGTAACTGTAGAGGGGTGACCTCATTATAGTACAGCCAGGAAATGTTAAAAAAAAAAACAAAATTATTACAGAATCAAGGCATTTCAGAGATGATCTTAAGGTTTCATAAACAAAGAAGCTTTGTTCTTGGGAGAGTAAAGCAGCCTCTGCCAACAGTACTTATGTTACATCAGTAGGTTTCCCATCTTAAATGCCCACAAAACTCACAGAAAGAACACAGAGGAATTAGAAGTAACAGGTGAAGAAAATACGATAGAGAATGGATTTCCAAAATGCTCTGATAGACACAGCCGATTACTACTTAAAAGAATGAACCAGAATAAACCACACTTTCTTACTATAAACGAAAACTATAATGAACATTTGTAGAGCATTTTGTAATAAAATAGTAGTTTCATGTACATCGTACCTTTTAATTCTTACACCAGTGCCAGGGGTAGGTAATATGATTATTTCTGTTTTGCAGTGAAACAAATACAAGCTACAGATACAGTTCACTTTCTATTGTAGCAGCAAGGGCAGAAATTAGGCATAAGAGTGGGTGCTCGGCTGAGCTCGTCCCGTTGTTTGAGAGAAGCGGGAGGTACCTGTGGGTCAGCTGGCCTGGGAGCCCTGAGCCGTGCAGTGGTCCAAGGCCAGGTGAGCAGGCCACGTCCCGGAGCTACCTGTGGGCGGAATGAGCCGGGCCTCTGAGCCTCCTTTCTTAAACACGCCTAAACTCACCGGCATCTCTCAAGCGAACACAGAAACGCAGACCAGAGATGTTTCCTTAGGGCGAGGCTGGACCTGGAGTCTGAGCTCCAAGTGGATTGAACTCCTAAGAGACGTTTCAAGCGTCTCTGTCCTTGTACGAGGTGGACCCTAACAGGGCCTCTGGAGCCCTCGGCCGTGTTCCAGAAGCCCCCGTCCTGCCGTGACTCCCACGTAGGGCTGAGTGGGGTGGCCGAAGAGCACTGGACCTCCGTGGTGCATGCTGTGTCTTGGCCTCCGTCCCTCCGAGGGTCCCGAGCAGGAGCCGTGGCCCTGGGACCGAGAGGGCGTGAGGGAAGGACCCCCTGCGGCAGCAGAGAGCTGGGGGAGGACGCGGGCACAGCCCCAGTGGACTGGGGTCTCTCACATACAACGCCGGGGGTCTCCTGACAAGGAGCCACGTGGAGTTTCTCGAGGCCTCAGGCCTGGATGGCAAAGTGGAAAGAGGAGGGGTTCCTTAGGGAACGGATGTTTATTTGGGTGCCAAATGCCCTAGAGAAGTGAGCAACGCAGTGCTGGCCTCCGGCTGGTGTGCTTTCTAAATGATTTTTTAAATATGGGATTGCATTAAGTTTATAAATTAACCTAGGACCAATTGACATCTTTGTGGGGTTGAGTTTTCCTATCCAAAAACACGGCTTGTCTTTTTCATTTGTTCAAAGCTCTTTATTTATCTTTAGATAGAGATTTTAAATGTTCCTTATCAGAGGTCTTGCATCAATTCTTGGGTTTTGCGAAGCTTCTCTAATCTGTGGCTGCGCCAGCTGGGGCAGGGAGGCAGGCGGGGGCCGCTGGGCGTCCGAGTCCGTCCAGAGAACATGCAAAAACCATGGCGCAGAGGAAGTTCTGCCAATAAAGTAGGGACCTCAGATCAGTGAATTGGCCTCCAAGTAGAAACAGGACAAACTAAAACAGCTTCTGCCAAAGAGAATGGCTGGGAAAGCAAATGAGCCTAATGGTGGATGTCTGTTATCGTCTTGCTGTGAAATCCGGGGTAAAATCATAGCAAATCCCTTTCGTTTTGTTTTGAGCTTAGAAATGAACCTTTTCTAGTGTGTGTCTAGTGATTCTGAACAGAGATTACCTGGGACACTGCAGGATCCTCAGCCGTTGTTTAAGATATTTTCATGCTATTTATTAAGATTGGAAAGTAAGCTGATATATTCTAGAAGTGTTTCTATAACAAATATCGAAATAAGACGTTACTGTGACGCCACGAAGAGGCAGGGCTTGCTCTGCAATGTGCTCTATTGACTAACGTTCCGCAGCCCCGGGTGCGCGCTTCCGGCTCTGAGCGGAGCAGCGCTGCTTCCTGGCCGCGGGGTCTGCCTCACCTCGAGTGAGAAGGGGTCTTGCTCCCTCTTCCCGCCGCTTAGGCAAAAGCCGCAGGCCGGTGGGCGCCACCAGCGCGCGCTCACTGGCTCGCGGGTCCCAGGCCAGGCGGTAAAAAGTCACGGCCGGCTCCGTGCAGGGCGGCTCGCGTCTCGGCGTGGCGCCGCCCGCCTTTCTCGCTAAGAGGCCCCCAGGGCGTGGGCTTGCAGGACGGAGGCGGAGGCTGTGCCGTGGTCCCGAGGTCAGCGCCCTGCGCTGTGCCGCCCTGCGGCCCCCTAGAAAGGGGCCGCGGGAGCACCGTCTTTTAGCTCCTCCTTTCTTGTGAGGTGGGCGACTCCCCCAGCCAGTCACGGCTTTAAAAACGTGCTGGCGCCTCACAGCCGCCGCAGGAATCAGACGGGTGCACCCGGCGTGCGTGGCACGGAGCGAGCCTGCGGGCTTGTCCCCTCGTGCTTCCTGCTGTCCACGAGGCACCCCAGAAGCAGCACAGCTGGCGCCCACCTCCCCTGCCCTGCGGCTGTGGGCGTCTCGCCGTGCTCTCCAGTGCCCTCGCCTGCCTCTGAAGACCTTCTCCCGTCCTCAAACGTTCCAGCACCGCACAGAGACCATCTGTACCATCGTGCGTTGTGGTATTTTCCAGTACTGATTATGTGGGTATTTCCGAAAGTAACAAGGCCCCTCTTTTGAGGGAACTATTAGGAATTTGCACACAAACCCCTAAATCTTTGGACACGGCCACAGGCGCGCGTTTGCAGGGTTTCTAAAGAAGCCGAGCAGAGAAATGAGAGGGGAGGCGTGAGGCTGCCGATTGCTGGGCGCCCCCGCCAGCTTCCTCTGTGACGCTGGAGAGACCGCCCAGGCAGCGACCCGGGAGCTTGCCCCGTGACAGCGTGTTATCTTGGCCCGAACCACGCGCTGCCTCAACAGAACCGGTAAACAAAAGCAGGTGTGAGTTTTGACATACGCTTTGGGAGGTGGGCAGCAAGCTGGCGTTTCATTTCAAACGAGCAAAATATCCAGGTTCTGGAGGTAGGAGGTTTACTCAGCTGATGCTTTCATAAATAAACCACACTTTACATATTTGGTCTTTCCTCCCAAATGCTTGATTTTGTTTGGGAGAGACATTTTTCCCCTTTATTTTTCTTACGGTGTCCTCTGCATTTCTCCAGCCCACCCAATAAAAAAGTCTCTTTCCAAGTGAAGTCGCTACGGGCACTAGGTGTGGGAAAAGCAATGTCCCACCACCAGGGCATCTGAACCCACTTGCTGGCTGAGCCTGCTGGAAGCTGAACCCTTCTAGAAATGGGGGAGCTGAGGAACAGCAAGCAGAGGCCCCCTGCGCCCCACAGGACCTGGCAGCCACAACCTGGGAAGGCAAGAAGGCAGAAAGCCGGGTGGGCCAGGGCGGCGCACCCAGGCAATGTGGGGGGTGGGAGCCGCTCTCCAGAGTCACTTGCCTTTGGGCGCCTTCAGGGGAGGCAGGGAAGCCCCCGAACTGAGTGATGAGTTCCTCCATTTTGAGTACTTAGGAAACGGCTTCCCCAGGGGAGGTGCCGTTTATTCAGAGGACCCGGGGGTGGGCCTCTTCCCACCCCTTCCTCCTGGCCCCTCTCAGCCTCCCCAGGGGCTGGTGCGCCTGGGGGCTCTGGTGCGCCTGGGGGCTCTGGGTCTCCCCGACCTCACGCAGGCTCCGGCCTCTCGCAGGCGCCCACGTGGCCGCAGCACCTGAATTCTGCCTGACCGCCTGGTGGGGTTCTCCACTGGAGCCCTCAGAGCCCGCCCCTGCCCGCCTCGAGGCTCCCCCCTTTGTGTCATGAGCTTGTGAAGACCATGAACATTCACCTTAAACCTGACGTCACGCTTGACCTCGTTTTCTCTCACTGCTAACAGCCAAGACACGAGACTCTGCTGGGCTTTTTAAGGTCTGCACAGAGGACCACTTTTACAGCTCTGAACTTGTCTTAGATGAAAGCGGTCCACGTGATGGGACCCCTTCTTGCCAGGCAATCCTTCTGGCGTGGAAATAAGCAGACAATCATAACGCAGAGTGAAAAAACTCGGAGAGAAACCCAAACACGAAGCACTTCAGGATCCTCAGTTCCTTCCTACTCTGCCTTTATTTTGTGATGGACTGAATACAGGCTGGGCAATGGAAAAATCCAGGCTAAAATACTTTATTTGGGCTCAGTTAGGATTTGATTGGCTAATAGTTTAGGGAAAGGCACTAGAGCCTTTCACTTTGTGAAAACATTGGTCTATGGCGCACAAGATGAAGACTTGGGAGGAGTAGCAGGAAATGATATTTTTTTCTAATGGGAGAGTTACAAAAGAATGCTGAAAGTCTGTTGCTATGTAGCGTTTTGAAGAATGGGTTCCACACAGATCAGAATCGACAACTCCTAAATCAACAGTAGCTACAGATTTAATGGCTTTGGTAGTAAAATTGATAGGTTGGAGAAAACAAACACCAAAATATTAGGTGCAAACGCACTTTGTGAACTGGTTTCATAATCTATTTTTATGTAATTTTTACGAAGTATTATGTTCCCATAGTACAATGATTCAAATAAAAATGGTATTATGCAATCCATGAGACAATCTTTGCTTGTTAACTGACTTCTGAATCAGAATCCCACAAAAACCTGCATATTTTCTCCCACAAATAACTAACTCTTGAGGTGAGTGTGCTGTGAGGCTTGTGAAGTCAGGATTGTTTATAAGATTCAAGTATCTCCCTCTACAACACTGCTTTTTAAATGCTCTGCTATCTGAAAATCGTGTTTGACCTTGTGATTTCTTTTAAAATGGTCCACAGGAACTAAAAATATTGATGCTTGGATCATTCGCATAATCGTGTAAAGCCTAAATGCTTCCAGTGGAAAATACACACAGACAATTGATGCTTGCTTTAAACAAAAGGAAACTTGCTCAGCAGCCACGCACAGTTTTATAAGTTTATAAAGTTTTATAAGCGACTTGTTTTATAAGTTTATTGTGGAAAATGTTATAAGGTTAGTGATGCTGCTGGTGAAGCAGGCTAGATAGGGAATCGATAGACGGATCTGGAACCTGGCAAGAAGCCCACGTGGACCTCGATGCCCCCAAGATGGCTGCTGGAAGACCCTCATGAGAGTCTCCCATTCAGAACGAGATCTCCTCTGGAAGCCAGGAGAAGCCCCGGGTATTCTCCAGGGGCCTTACCATTGGGCCCTCCTGGGGGATTGATGGTGGGGTAACCAATCAAAGCAGCAAACAGCTGGGACTCCTCCCTTGCCGTTAGCAAAGGGCTGGAATAATTAATGGTTTAAAAAGCAGGCCTGAGGCCAAATCAGCCTTCTTGCCTTCACCCCGTTCCTGCTTTCCTAGCCCGACTCTTGCTGTTTGTCGCTCGCCATGATGGCTACGCAAGTAAAATCTGGGGATTTATCATTTATAGTGGGGAACTGTAGTCTGTAAATCGGCCTTCTTCATCACTCTTCAGCCCCTTGCTCTCTACCTGGGACCTATGCTCTGCTATTTTCTCCCATTTCTCCTCCCTCCCTACCTTAACAAATTACTGGCCTAATCAACGTGGCGTGCTCTCGAAATTCATTTCTTGTAGCTTAGTCAAGAACCTGGACAAAATCCGGCTACACTGTGGTGAGGGGTCTTGAGATCTTGTCACCATCAGGCCTCCCAGGAGGAAAGACCCGTTAGCCGTAAAAATAGGGATTTTATGTCAAATGAGTAAACACCTTTTGAGGCAAGTTACATTATTTCACATGATCCAATATGAATTGAGAGAAGAGGTGGATTAGGCACATTTGGATTTATGTCTGTGGCTATTCTAAATGTAAAATGCAAGGGGTTGTGTTTGCTCCTGGGCTCCCACACTGCCTAAGCTTTCCAGCAGCATTTGCCTCGAAAGGCAGGTCCTCTTTCAGAGTTGAAACCTGAGACCAGGCACCAAATGCCTCCAACAGTCCATTTAAAAACCTCCTGATTTGTGGTTGCCAAATTGCCCATAAGCAAGAGGAGCCGGTCACCTGGGCTGGGGGAGGAACCTGGCTCAGGCATCCGTCAGCACGGAGCCCTTCCCTGGCTTGGAGGGGCCGAGTGGGGGTGCAGGGGGCCCAACAAAGGGAGCAAGGGCGTGAGTTTACGGAGCCTGGAGCTGGTTGAGCACCTGCAGCAGCTCAACTGCTAGACCTTTGGAATCTAAAGCTCTGCTAAGATCTGCAAATTTCGGGAGAAGAGTTTTCTTTTCCTCAGCTGTTCCCTTTCCAGATACACGAGGGTTCTGGGTACTGGATGGTGCCCCCTCCAGTCAGCCAAGCTCTCCCACTTCCTTACTCTCTTCTACACACATGGGAACACATCAGAGGAAACTAATCTGGACAGTTTGGACTAGTTGCTTCTTGTCGGTTTTCTACAAAAATCTTAGAAACAACCGATCTGTTTTAGAAAGGAGGCAGAGCCTGCTTTAGATGTGCCCCCTTCTTCCACCAGTAATTACGGAGGCAAACTCTGAGGATAGGACCCGTGCTGGAACTTGGCTGAGCCAACAGCAAAGCTCTTCGCCGGGTCGGGAGACGAGCCTGAGCCGGCTGCTCCAGAGCCAGGACTCGACCAGTTGGGGGCAACTGGCTCCAGAGATCCCTCCTGGTGCATCCAGGTTCTCTGCACCGAATCACTCCACGAAGGGGGGCCAGAGTCACAAAAGACCGAACCTGTGAGCAGCAACCCAGAGCGACTGGCCCATCGGAGTGGGTTTTACTGGGAGTCTCTTCTGTCACACCTGAGGCCAACAGCAAAGGTTTTCCTTCAGGTAGAGCAACAGAAAGGCCAATCTCAAGAAGCTCACCCCTTTTTTGAAGGCCCCTGTTTTGGCATTTCAAACGTTGGCATCCGCAACCTTGGAACAAAGACATTACATTTTTCAAGAGCTGGCTAGGAGTTTTAGAGAAGGAAAATTCATCTTGCGTTTCACACATTCGAGGGCTTGGGAGAAGGGTGGAGTACAAATGCATGGGCATATTCTAGTTTTACTCACTGATTTCTTGGAAGACATCATGTTCTCACTAATTTTCACCTATAGAATGTCAGAACTAGATGGAATCCTATGGGTAAGCTTGTCCAACTCGTTAGTATTGCAAATGAGCCTACAGCCTACAGTAGATGGCAGAAGGAGCCTTAAGCCAACATATACTAACCTCCACTTATCATTACAGGGGCCTCTTCTCTACTTAATTTTAATTCTCTATTTAATTTTTATTGTGGGTGGGAACTTTTGATTAGTTTGCTTCAGATAAGGACTTTCTGATGCGGTTTCTTCAGTAAGGCACAGCCCAGGGCGGGTCTTAAAATTCAGAATAAGAGAAGAGAAAGCCTGAAGCCAGAAGCTGAAAGCAATGAAACCTGCAAGAGAAGGGAGAGACCAGCAGAGGATGCCGTCCTGTCCCTGCCGAGTGAGAGAGGAGCCTAACATTGCTGACGGCTGGTCTTTGGGGAGAAAGCACCAGGGGATTGTGCCTTGATTTGGACATTTTCTCAGTCTCAGAACTGTAAGCTTTCAACCTAACAAATCCCTTCAGTAAAGCTCGACCCATTTCTGGGATGTTGCTCTCAGCAGCCTGGCACACCTGCCTTGGCCAGGAAGGGACCTGCCTCTCTTCTGCAGGCATCCGTTGGTGGCTCTGGCCACAGAGGCTGGAGGATGTGGCCTTGCAGAGCCCCTGAGGAAGGGGCTGTGACTTGTGCTGGCGAGCTCAGCATCTGTGGAGGAATTATTTTATGCTGTTGCACTCTGTTTAATGCCATGTAGAAAAGGACTTGGTTCCTTTGAGGAATGACAATCCCTGCTAGAGACCAAGCTGAACAAGCCACACATAATGTTTAATAAGTGCAGTTAGTCTTTCAATGTAAACTTAAGCCATTGATTATAAAGGATGAAGATTATTCCGGAGCTCTTGAGTAAGACAGACAGAAAGAAAAATTATGCCCCGATTGGAAAATGCTAGTGGATACTGACTGTTGTTCACAGAGCCACAAGCTCCCTTCTTCAGGTCAGGATGGACCAATATGCTAGTTTGCTCCGGTGATGTCAGCCCTGAAGCCTCAGCCAGAGTCTGTTGTTTCTACTCACGCCCAGCCAGGTGGGCAGGGCTCTCTGCAGGTCACTCACCTGGACCCGGGAGCCGCCGGCACTCGGGTCCTGATAATCACCAGGGCGGGATTAAAAGCCCCTCTGGACGGGCACCCATCTGCTTCTGCTCACGTTGAGGTTCCCAAGAGCTCACCCGCCATCCCAACTCCCAAGGAGGCAGAGCAGCGTCCGCTGGGATGGGCCCGATGCCAGCCCTCGTGCACCATTTCGCTCTCTCCTTCCTCGTGGGAGAAAGAGCAAGTGAACGGGGAGGAGGCAGATGGAGGGACAAGCAAGAGCCTGTTCTTTAACGACCGAAAGAATCATCAAACAGAACTTAGCAAACGACGCTGATGGCACATTACTCTTGAACGTAGGGTTGCCTTGTACATAACCCAAAAGTGACATTAAACTGAATGTCTAAAGACTCAGAGTTGAAGCTTACATAGAAAACCAGTGTGAAAGTATACAGAGAAGCATGGAAATCTAGAGGGTTAAGCGCTTGTTTGTCATTTGTATGTGTTCTTTGGAGACGTGTCCTTTCAAATCTCTAAGCCTTCTGAAAAAAATCAGATTGTCTTCTTATTATCAAGTTATGAGAGTCGTTTACATATTCTGGATACAAATTCTTTATCTCTTAAATATTTTGCAGCATTTTCTTCTGGTATGTGGCTGGCTTGCCATTTAATATTCTTTTTTTTTTTAATTCTAATTGGATTTTTTTAAATCCCTCCTTGTTTGCACTCACTGTCTGCTCTCTGCGTCCATTTGCTGTGTGCTCTCTGTCTGCTCGTTTTCTCTTTGGGAGGTGCCGGAACTGAACCTGGGGCCTCCCATGTGGGAGGGAGGCGCTCAATCGCTTGAGCCACCTCTGCTCCCTGCATTTAAAATTCTTAACAGACTCTTCTGAGGAGCAAGGTTTTAATTCTGATGCAGTAAATTTATCAATTTTGGTTTTAATGGTTCCTGCTTTTTGTGTCCTATCTAGGAAGTCTTTGCCTATCCCAAGCACATGAAAAATACACGAAAAGATGCTTAACATCACTAGTCATTGTGGAAATGCAAATAAAACTCAAATGCGATAGCCCTACCTCCCCATTAAAACAGCTACAATGAGAAACAAGACGCATCCGGGGCACTGTGCAGCAACTGAACTCAGAGTGTGCTGGTGGGCATGTAGAATGGTGCAGCCGCTTTCTCAAGCGGTGTGTGCGTTCATTGTATGACCCAGCAATCCCTGCTGGGTGTTCACGCAAGAAAAACAAAAACAAATATCCATGCAAAGACCTGTGCTCAAATATTCATAAAAACCATTAATAACAGTGAAAAACCATAAACACCCCCAAATTCATCAACCGGGGAATGGGTAAACCCATGATGGGGTATCTGCACAGAAGAATCCTTGTCAGCAATAAAAAGACACAGCTTGAAACGTGCAATGACGTGGGGACTCTCAAAAGCACTGAGCTCAGTGGAAGAGTGACACGGAAGTCCACGTGGGGCCCTTCTATAGCGCGTGACAGCGCACTGTCAGAAAGCGCGTGGCAGCTGCCAGGGGCCAGCGGGGCCGGGGAGGGCAGCCACCGGCTGCTCACTTGAGCAAGGAGAGCTTCGAAGGTGTCGGAAATCTTCTGCATCACGAGCGTGGCGGGGGCTGTGCAGCAGCGTGTGTTTGTCAGACATTGAACTGACTCTTAAAATTGGTGACTTTTAATGTGTATAAATTACATTTCAGCAAAAGATGGTGATTGAGGGAGCTTCTATTACTTACTTGTGCACATTTCTGTAAACATTGTTTTAAACTTTGATTTGCGCTTGAAATACACGTTCTTGAAAACATACTCTTCGTGTTCTTAAAATGGAAAAGCTTAATTAAAGAGAAACACGCAATCCCCTCATTTTCAGTTAACTGTGCTATGAGAATCCCAAAGGAAAAGTCCGTAAAACTCCGACGACTGCCTTGTTCGGTCTTCCTTCTAAAGCCAAGCGGCTGCCACGGGGTTTTGCTGCTGTCCATGCGCTGAGCTGCTTGAGGTGGGGCGGTCACAGCTCCTGACTCGGCTGCTTAGCCTCGGGGCCGGGCCTCAGGGGGCGGGCGAGAGAGCAAGGTGGGTCCGCGCACCTCCTCGGGGGTCTCGGGGCAGACTGGGAGCCGTGGGCACTAGAGGTGCCTTTTATCCCAGGAAATGTGTGTCTTCCGTTCAAGGGCAGCACTGCTGAGACGTCCCTGCCTCTCAGGTCCCCACAGCCGTGCATCCCCGTTTGTTCCCCTTCTCTGTTTGCATGCGTCCTCCCGGGTTACAAACAGCGCTTTCTCTTCCGAAGCTCAGGCCTCCCTGCTCTGCCACAACCCCAGCCTTGATTTTCTCGGGAGCGGGCTTTCCTGAGACCACACGCTCCCCCGTCCCATCGGATGCCTGCTTGCGGGCGGCAGCTCCCTGAGCGTAGCGAGGGCTTCCTCCGGCCGCACCGCTCCTGTCGGTGACTGCGTCTTATCCTGGGGCATCTCCTGAGCTCTACCTGAACGTAAAAATCACTTCTTACACGTCTCTATCCTCTGAACAGTGCTGTACCTTTTGCACAGTCGGGGTGAAAGAAGTGTTTGCTTTTACTGAATTGCCTACAGTTTTCCTTAAAGTACTGTAAAAAAGACTGACAAATCAGCTTTCTTAGAAATCAGTGATATCTCTGGGTTCCCCTAGATATCGCTGCTCTGAACTATTTTATGGGTTGAACCTCAACATTTCCACAAATTCCCCCTAATTTTATGGCACCCCAGAGTCTTTCAAAGACTTCAACGAGGGTCACAGAATTGAACATATAAAATTATTCTTCATCCATAGAATGTCAGAACTGATGGAATCCCACAGTTAAGCCTGTGCAACACGTTAGTATTACAAATGAGCCTGAAGCCTGCAGTGGAAGGCAGAAGGAGCCTTAGACCAGCACCTGCCGACATCTTCCTGTCATTACAGGGGCCGCTTCTCTATCGATTGTTAAATGAAATAAATGCACAGCACTTTAAGAGGCATGGGGGCTGGTGCAGTTGTGGCCGGCGATGGGTTTCCTTGAGCGTCATTGGTGGGGTTTGTAAATATGACGAATCCCTTGGTCCCCCACGGCGTATGAAGGCTGGACCCAGGAACGGGTAATTTTAAAACTTTCCACCGTTGGCTCCAATATGCCCCCTGGTCCGATGGAGGTCCTTGATGAGTTCCCAGGAGATGTTGGCTGTCCAAATTTGAGCTGGAAAATTCTCTCTGAATGCTGAAATCACTTCCTCTTTTAAGACCTTAAACTGATTGGATGGCAATCTCCTTGGTTGACTGTGGATGTAACCAGCCATCTATGCGATCAACTCACTGATGATTAACGACCGTGAAATGTCCTTGTATTACAGTTAGCCCAGTGCTTGACCAGACGACTGGGCACCATGACCTGGCCGAGCTGACACGTTAGACGAACCATCACAGTCAGTTTGTAACTTCTTCCACTCACATCATGTTTTTGAAATTGAGGCATGTTGTTGCCTATTTTGGTGGGTTATGCCTTAGTGCACTTTTAATTGCTTAATTAAAATATTGCTTGACTGACTCCACGGATTCTATGAGTCATATACCAAAGTAAAAGTTTACATCGATGGCTTTTTAAAAAGATAAAATAGCAGTTAAAGAAACAGCGTTACTGATGCAGGACCAGTGGGAATGGTCGGCAGGGATAAGAATAAAGAATATTACTTTGGTTGGCGGCTTTAGTCCAGTGTGACATTGACTTGCTGATATCTGAAAACTAAGATGGGCTCTTCCTGGGCCATGAGATGCCCTGAAGAGGTCTTCAGAATTAGCGCAGCCGCATTTGAAAATTTCCCAAGGGTAATGGTCTCTAGATACCTGCCCCACATGAGCTTGTGGAAAGCAGTGCATTGGATCTCCCATATTTTATCTGAAAAATAAGAGCGATACTAAGCGATGGTGTCATTTATGATGTGGACCGACATGGCACCCTTCAGCCACAGGCCAGAAGTTGTGCAAGGGAAGGAGAGGGTCCCACGGCTTGGAGGCAGAGGCCGAGCACCCGCAAGCCATGCACTTTCCGTGGGTCATAATCCATAGCAGTTTATTTGTGTCCTAGTTAAAATGATTTGAGGGTTGTATTATCTAGTTTAGTTAAACCAGCCCTCACAAAAGGTGGCTTACAACTCAGAGAACCTGCAGTGAAAGGCAACGCATGAGATAAGCATGGGGAAACAGGAAGATGGCAGAGCTGACACTTCCCAGGGTTCTAGAAGGGGCTCTTTGTCAGCCATGCCATGAGGTCAGAACACTGATGGACTAATCACACCTGAGAAGGACCTGGGAGAAAATATTTGGCATTATTGAGAAGACTACTTGAAATAGGGATTTGCTTTCATTATCATTAAAAATGAGCCTCTGCCTAAGCTTATGTTGAGCCTTGAGGTATTACCTGAGGAAAACACAAAGCCATCATGCCTAGCAAGATGCTATCCTTCACCCAGCCCCTAAAGTGTCCTATTAGAATAAGTTTTACTGTGCATACTACGTCATACATCCTACAGTTCATGAATAAATAAACGTACGTATATGGGGTCTTTGAGTATCTTAGTGCTGGGGTGCACAACCTAGTTGAGCGCAGCCTCAGGCTGCTTCAGGGGCTGCTCTCCTCTGCGAAAGTGTGTCCAGCTCTGGACTGCAGAGGGGATGCCGAAGCTGTGGACTGAGCGCCCAGCTCTGGCGAGATGTGCGGTTTGGTCTCAAGAAGCTGCTTCCCTTTGTAGCTGTGCTTCTGGAACTTGGCTAAATGTAGAGTAAAGTCACCATTTACGGAATTCTGTGCCTTCAGTGCTGTGAAAGCACCTTTCTCTGGAATATTCTCCCAGGAATTTTCATATTCCCTCACTGTTTAAGTGGGCTGGACACTTGGCAAAGGCCCTTTCATGTCCTCAAACGTGCAGGTTCACATGATGTGGTTTCCTATTTTGAATCTTGAGTTTATTCCACCCCCGTGAACTTGTTTATTGATTTACTGGGAGATTTTAATGAGCGTGAATCTGAAAAGTAGACAGTAGAGCAAGCAAGAAAGAGAAGCTTCTAGACATCAGAAATGACAGTTATTTGTAGACCAGTGACAGCAGCGTGTGGTGGTCAGTGCTTTTACTCCAGCCAGCTCAGAGCCCTCTGCGGCCAGGGCTGCAGGGAGGCTCACCATCAAAACGGAGAGAAGTTTCCTCCAGGTTTATTGATAACCGCCTCTGGGAACTTGAACCTGGGCTGAGGGCTTAGCTGCTCTAGAGGTTAGAGAGGGGGTTGTAACGTCAAGAGGAAAAAAAGGAAGGAGAGAAATAGAAGAGGAGAAAGATCGAACGCCAGCACCGCAGGCCATTTTCCAGCTGCTTCATTTCTTCCTGTCGCTTGCCACTGCCACCAAATTTAATTGGTTTTCATGAGGTGATGCCCAGATTCCAGTTTGGTGCTTGCTTTCTGCCTGTTCAGAGCATCCCCAGTAGTTTCAGCTTTCCCTGCGTCTTCTAAGTTGCTGGAGCTGCCACGTGGTGGGGCTGCGTTTACTGATGGGGTGAAGACTTGCTGGAACCATGCTTTGTGTGCTCATGTCACATCCTAAGCAGCCCCAGTGCGTGTGTGTTGGCATCTTCTAATAAACATTCTCCAAATACACGTGTTACGTGCGCTGCAGTGAGCGCATCCGTTTTAAAGATGAGGTCTAGTGTTCAGGTACAAGTGAACTGGATCAGTCTATCCTGTAACAGACCCTTTTCTCATAGCTCTCCCTGGCTCAGACCACCTTTAGAAATAGGCCCTTCCTGGATTTAATCCCTCACGTTGGTAGGTTGCTCTGCGGAGCTAGTCTGTTTTTCCCCATGCATGTGTGTTTAGTCTCTCCAATTAGCTTGTCGGCTCCTCAGGGCCACGCCCTGCACTTCAGCTTCCTTTGTTGATCTTTACTTGTTGCAATTGTCCAGCCAGAACTGCCCCCCACACGCACACTTTAGAAGGTATTCCGAGCCACCCATGAAGAGTATGTTTGATGGCAGTGTAGGGCTTATCCTCATGATTTATTTACTCATTCAACTAATGTTCTTGCTCTCCTACTGCATGCCAGAAGCTGCTAAAATCCAAAGTGAACAGACAAATATTCCTGACCTCATGAACCATGTAATTTAGCTGGGACAACACAGATAAAAGCATAAATGAACAATGTATTGCGAGCGAGATCTTGCTAAGAACTGAGAATAAAGTACCCAGTGACAGTACCTGAATAAAGACCAAGACAAGGAGGATGTAAGCTATGGCGCCATCTGGAAAGAGAATGTTCCTTTAGGGGTGATCAGGGGGGGGGTCCAGGGCAATGGGACAGGATCAGGACTGCTGGAAGACACACCTGCTTGAGGAGGACCAAGAGAAGAGCTCAGGAGTGCACTGGGTCATTACTGAGAAGTCTTGTAGGCCACTGGAAGAGATGGAAGCCATTGGAGGTTTTTGAGAACAGAAGTGATGCGATCTAATTCTATCTTAAAAGTATGACTCTGTCTGCCTTGCTGAGTGAAAATGGAAGCTGGGAAACCAGGAAGGACGCTCTTGCAATAATACAGATGAGAAATGTGGGTAATGGCAGTGGACAGGGATGACGAAGGCAGCTGGGCTCTGGGTCTGCTTTGACGGGTGAGCCTACAGCCCTTCTGATGGAGCAGATGCAGAGTTGAGGGATGGGAACAGGTTTGGGGACAGCATCTGTCAAGGTTCTCCAGAGAAACAGAACCAACGGCATGGGGTGGGGTGGGGGATGCCTGGACTCTGTAGGGCAGACCGCCTGTGGGAAACTCCTGCAAAGATGGAGTTGTAGCCCCCAGGAGGGGCTGGCTGGCTGAAGAAAAGACAGACACTTCACTTCTGACTTGAAGACCTGGTTGGTGGAAGAGAACCCTCTCCATGCTGAGGGCAATGTCCTTTGTTGATTGCAGATGCAATCAGCTGACAACGATGCAAATCCACCTACCAAACACTCACAGTAACAATCAGGCCAGTGCTTGCTTGACCAAGCGACTGGACACCATTACCCAGCCAATTTGACACACAAAATCAACTGTCACCAAAGGAATAAAATGAAGTCAGCTTGGGGACGTTAGGTTTGAGAAGCCTATTACATATCCAAGTGGTAGTGTCACGGTACAGCTCAATATATGTGTCTGGAGTTGGGAAAGAGGTCCACACGTGGCATAGAGATGGTCCCTAAGGCCAAGATGCTGGAGTGGGGATAGAGAAGAAGTTAGAGAACAAAGCTCCTGGGTACATCAACATTTGGAGTTTAGGGATATGAAAAGAAAACTGCAAAGGAAACAGAAGTAGCTGCCAGGAAAGTAGGATAAAATGGTTGAGGGTGAAGTGCTGGAAGTGAAGAAAAGAAAACTCTTCAAGAGAGCACCTGAGCAGAAATGCTGCTGGGAGATGAAGCAGTGTGAGAGCCGAGAGTTACGGCTGGGCCAGGCGGTGGAAAGGTCATCGCTGGCCTTTGCTGAGGGTTGCAGAAAGGCTGGGGACATTGGAGCAGCCAGTCTAGACCATGTCAAGCAGTCTTGTTGTGAAGGAAGCAGAGACACGGGGTGACTGGAGGCAGGATGGGGAGACTCACAACATAGTTATTTGCTTACGGGAAGGATCTAATAGGAAAAGGAAACTGACGGTGCGCGCAGGAGAATGAGCATTGAGGCTCAGTGAAATTGCTTTAGAATTCTCTCAGGGTTCACTTTTTTTAAAAGATTTATTTATTTGATCCATTTAACGCCCCCCTTCCCCATTTTGCTGTTTTGTGTCCATTCGCTGGGCAAGTCTCTGTGTCTGTTTCATCTCTTCTTATCCTCCTCCTGCAGTCTTCACCAGGATTCGATCCTGGAGATCTCTGATGTAGGAGAGAGGTGTTCTGCCATCTGCGCCACCTCGGCTCCTGGTTTTTCGGAGCTTTTGGAGCATCTCGTCTTGTCTCTCTCCTTTTACGTCATCATCTTGCTGCATGGCTCCCGGGGCCTGGCAGCTCACTGGCACACAGAGCCTGGCAGCCCATGCGCCTTCTATATACATATTTTTATTTTACCGGGAGGTCCCGGGGATCGAACCCAGGTCCCTCCATATGGCAGACGGATGTCCAACCATTTGAGCCACAACCGCCCCCAGGGTTCACTTTTTAATGGGATAATAATACTTACCTCAGAAGTTTGATGAGGATTAAATGAAATAAAGCTTGTAAAGTGCTTTAAAAGATGTTTGGAATTGTACATATGTACAATAACTGGCAAAAATAAGAGCTAGCCATATATGTGCATGTAAATATAAATTTTATAGTTATTTTATACGCTTACAGGAATGTCTTGAATTGTATTTAGAGCTCCACGGTTCTGTGAAGGTGAGCTGTGGTGCATCTTTGTGGGCACGACTCTCCACTGATGGGAAAAGAGGAGCAAGGAGAAAAGATGTGGTGCTGGGTGGCTGTGGGCCTGAGGCAGGCTTTTAAAGCTGTGTGAGTCTCAGCTTCCTGGCCTGTAAAATCCCCAAAAAAACTCAAAACCACATGAGATACCACTTCATATGCACTAGGGTGGCTTTTATTTTAAAAATGGAAAATAGCAAGTGTTGAAGAGGGCAGAGAAATTGGAACTCTAGTGCCTGGTTGGGTGTGAATGTAAAACGGTGCAGCTGCTGTGAAAGGAAGTTTGGCAGTTCCTCAGAAGGTTAAGTGTAGAATTGCCATATGACCTGGCAATTTCACTCCTAGGTACCTACCCACAGAAAGCGAGGACAGGGTCTCAGACATTTGCACACCAATGTTCCTAGCAGCATTATTCACAATTGCCAAAAGGTGGAAGCAACCCAAGTGTCCATCATCACATGCAGGGACAAACAAAATGTGGTGCACACATACGGTGGAGTAGTATCAGCCTCAGAAGGAAGGAAGTTGTGAGAGATGCTGCAATACGGATGAACCTTGAAAATTTTATGCTGAGTGAGATACAAAGGCACGTAAGGACAAAAACTGTATGATGTCACTTATGTGAGATCCCTAGAAAGAGCAAGTTTGCAGAGACAGAAGGTAAATTAGAGGCTATCAGGGCACAGGAGGAGCAGGGAGGGGCAGGCTGGCTTGGTGGGTCTAGAGTGTTTGTGACAACAGCAGAATCCTACCTGGAAGGGTTAATGTAAAAGGAAAGGAAGGCTTATGAGAAGCTTTAACACTCAGTGGGCACCCAACATGCTTTCTCCGATTTGCAGAAGTCAATTCCTCCATGTCAATCTATTTGTCTTATAGGTATCAAAGTTGCTGATATTTTCCAGGGGGGCTTTTCTGTACCTGTGAAAGTTATAAAGATGTAAAAATAACAACAATTTAAAGAAGGCTTTCTCTTCTTGTGGTAGCTTTGAAATGTGGGGAAAATCTTGGTGGTCTGAACATATAGCTAGTTTAGCACAGTTACAGGACTAGTAAAATACGCAGACCAGACTCTTTCTGTAGAGCTCACAAGGCAATGCCAATCCTATTAGACAAATTTGTATGTTTAACGAGGAGTCCATATCAGTCTCCGCTTTAAAAAACACTTGCTATTAGCATTATTTTGCTATGGAGAAAGGGCTTCTCACTTCCCACGCCCTCAGGAACAATTGCTCTGTTTGAGGCGAGGCCAGTGGCTTCGTTGGCCGAGCAAAAAATGGCCTCGAGAGTCCTCTGATGGCCACGGGTAGAGGTCAGGAAGCGG
>JAQZBX010046122.1:0-20849 GCA_029593785.1 Cabassous unicinctus | reverse complement strand
TTCTTTTCTTGACCTAGATTCTTGTAACAGCTAATTATTATCCAAAATACATGAAAAAAATATATATACGAACATCCCTAAAAGTTTTATATGACATAGGAGAGACTTTTTGTTCTGTTCTGTTTTAGGCCTCTTGATCTTGTCATTTGCAGCACATGACTGATTTGTTTACTGGCATTCACTAATTGGTTTTTAGCCTATATTCTAAATATTTCTATAAAAACAAATTGAAAAATCCTATTCTTCTCAACTTTTTTTTCTATCTGGTTGCATCATCGTCTTTTTTTGGTGCGTCGCTTCACCGTGCGGGAGCCAGGGTCCTCCATATGGCAAACGGGAGCTCAATTGCTTGAGCCACAGCCACTTCCCTTCTTCTCAACTTTGTACTGAATACATTACAGCCTTCCAAGAAGGTATTCACATAATCTTGTGCTATTAGTTAACCTCTGGACTACCATGTGGAATATTTCAATACTTAGCCCAAACCATTACCATATGTAGAAAAAGAAGTTCTCTTGCCAGAAAATACTAATGTCAAATATTCTGAGTATTAAAGTAGATATATACATATATATATATATATAAAGTATCTAGTGTGAGGGCACGTAGTGGATGCTCAGTAGGTGGAGGACTGTATGGAGGTTTGCATATGTATATATTCATGTATCTCTCAAGTACAGTGCTGTACTTTCATATATTTCTTTCTTTTTCCAATGCCTACCACAATGCCCTAAAGTAATACTGGGAAGCGGGTGTGGCTCAGTGGATAGAGCCCCCGTTTACCATATGAGAGGCCCTGGGTTCGCTTCCCGGCGCCTCCTTGTGAGGGCAGGCCAGCTCGCGCGGCGCCTTGGGCTGATGCAGCAGGACCTCACAGCAAGGGGGAGATAAGCAGGCACAGAGAAGACAAGCAGCGAATGGACACAGCAGCACAAGCAGCAAGGGGGGGATAAATAAATAAAATAAATAAATCTTTAAAAAATAAATAAATAAAGTAATACTGATGATTATGACATTGGTCTTAATTTCAAATCAGAAACAATTTCTTCTTTTCATCAAAAAAATACAAGAACTCAGAAGAGAAATTTCTCTTCCCACTATAAAAATCTACTATCCCAACTTTATCTGAATATGTAAACTCTGCCGTCTCTTCTGTGATAGCATGAACATTCTAAGCTTTTTTCCAAGACCAAACCCTCTGCTGGTACGCTGGATCCCATCCTCTCTAGTCTACTCAAGGTTTTTGTTATCCTTCTCTCTCTTGTGTTATCAGTTTTCTTCTCTGTACTAGATCATTCCCCTGAGCAGAAAACATTATTTCTATCTTTTTCAAAAGTGCCTTTGACTCTACATCTCCCTGAAGCTACTACCCTTTCCTAGGCTTCCCATTTATAACAAATTTCTTGAAAGAGCTACTTATAATTGCTTTCATCACTTCCTCACCCCCCATTCTCTAACGTACTCATTCTAGCCAAGCTCCCCTACTGGACTTTATTTTTCTTCATTGCAAATAATATATGTTTATTTCTTAATTTAGCTATTGCCTATCTCCCTCATTAGAATCCAAGCTTCAGAAAGACAGGGAACTGATGTTTTTTTCACCACCATACCCCAATCCATGGCACTTAGTAAGACCTCAATGAAAACTTTGTCCAAAATGATGGAAAGCATTTGCTTTTAGATTTTTAATCACATACAGTACATAAAATTTCCATTGGAATTTCAGTGTTCTTTATTTATGGATGCTAAGAATTTTGCAAGAATTTTGTTAAAATTTTGCTGGGATTTGAAGATTCCTAAAATAAAAGGTTTTATATATATATACTTAGCAAGCATGTTATCACTAATACTTTATCCCAAGGTAAACAGTAACGTTTTACTTTGTAGTATACCTTCCATAGCTATTAGTTGATATCAATCTTCATACTCATCTTATGTATTGGGGACAGAGGTTTGTAACTTCTATCTAAGAGATGTGGAAACTAAGGGACTTATGAGCCAAGGGCCCTTCCTGTGACATCTAAGTGGATAAATGATAAAATGCAAACTAGTATAAAGCTTTTGATTATCAAATTAGTTTAATTTCCACTAGCATCCCCCATCACCGCCCACACCTTATAATTTCATAGACATTTAAGATTATCATAATTATATTAAATGAAAAAATAACTTCCTCCTGGATGTAAAAGCAGTTAACAGATAGGAATATGAAATCAGATATATTACACAAATAAATGAAAAAAATAATATTTGCTTATTTCAATGCTCTGATGAGCAACAGAAATTCAGCATAATGCATTGAGTAAAAAGAGAAAATTAAGGAGCACGATTTGGTAGTTTGCAGTAATCACCCATCTGTACCCACATAAACTTGTCATTTCTACTTTCTCTTTGCCCTCTTTATCAGTAGTAAACAGTAGCTAAACAACAAGATAAGGCAGCATGTTAAATATACCAAAACTTTGCTAACTGACCATATCAGGAATTCATTATTACACTTTCTATCAAGGCAATAGCCTCCATAGAAGAAGAGCACTATGTATTCTATTCAAGCTATTTTTTGGAGATGGAGTAATGTAGCAACAGCATTTTAATCATCCGTATCCGTATATATTCATAATAACAATAATTCTACGATTACTTTGTTTTCATACTGCTGCTAAAATCATTGCTTAAAAATACGTCTTAACATGCTGATTTCTTGAAGAATAGAGATTCAAGAAATTTCAAGGCCAAAAATATTATTTGAGTTAACAATGCAAAAATTATTTAAAATATACATATGTAGGCTATTTTATCAAACCTTACATCAATCCTTAGTTAATTCACATTATTTTCTCTTCCCCAATACTCTGCCCTCGTAACCATCCGTCCTGACTTTCCAATCATTTTCTCCATCATTTCCTCCTCCCATACTAGTCAAATGGAAGAGGTGCTTTAATCCTGTATCTGTACTATAGACCCTTTTCTCTTTCTCTGTGTCAGCCTCTGCTCCACTAATTATCTCCTCTCTCTCCAACATCTTTCAGGCCCTTGTCTCCCAGGGCTTCTTCCCAGCAGCACTCAAACCCATCCACCTACTCCATCCCTTGGAGCTTCTGCGCTATTTCACTCCTGCCTCTCTCAGTCAAAGTTTCCACTTTCTTTTCAACCATCAACCCACAGGCGCAACAGCCTCATGGTTATCCTTTTCTGCCGGGTCTCTCAGCAGCATTTGGCATTGGCTAACTTTCTCTCCTTCTTGAAGCAGTCCTTCTCTCGTCTTCCACAAAGTTGCTGTTGCTTGGTTTTCCTTCCATTTTCTACACTCCTTATCCATGTGTTTTCTTAGTGTTAACTGTTAGTCTTGTTAATGTTAGTCCTGTTAAATGTTAGTGTTTCTCCAATCCCTGTTCTAGGCCCTCTTCTTATCATTCTATACAGACTTGAACAATCTTACCTACTCCCTTTGTCTCAATTACTTCATATGATTAGTCTTTGGCTCCTAAAGTCACTATTGTAGTGTCAGTTTTGAACACCTGGTTTGTACCCCACTATCTATTTGATAGTCCTGCAAGGATGTCTCAAAAATATCTCAAAAATTCAACATATGCAGGTCCATCCTCTTGCCTGAGCCAGAAATATGGTCACTGTAGACCCCACTTGTGCCCCATGTCACAGCACCTCAGCCCACCTCTGACTCTAGTTTCACTTCAGGTAATTCTCTCTGATTTTCTGCCTCAGAGATGTTTCCAAAGTTCTAAGAACTAACTCTACAAGATACAGATGCCACTCGAGTGCAGGGGAGTTAATATCCGTGGAGGCAACCTAAACCAAAGGGAGATGAGAGGCAGAGAGCAAAGGCCCAGCGTCCCGTGTTTCAGAGGACACTTTTGAGGAGCTGTCAACATGGATGCTCAAAGGGTTCCACTCAAGATTGTGCCCCAAGTTTTCACAACAAAAACAACTCAGTAGAGTAAGCTTTATTAGCTTCTCCCTCTTCTCTGACTGACTCTCCCTGCTCTCTCATTGTGACTTCCAGGAATCACTTCTAAAATAAACCTCCTATGTACCCTAGTCCTTGACTAGGAGGAACCCACATTAAGGTAACGTCTTTCCCTTATCTTCCTCCTTTAGCCATCTTATCTGGCCATCGATCATTAAGTATTGGTGATTGTGACACTGTCTTTATCCTAGGTGTAGGCCACCATCAACTTCTTTTACCTGAGTAATGGTACAAAAAAATAACTGATCTCCCTCTCTTTGCAATTGCCCATTACCCTACACCAAATTGCTCTCCATTGGAAAGTCAGAATATGTTTTCTAAACAGGCTCTCTGTTCCTATCTACATGCTCATAAAAAAACCCTCCATCCATTATTCTTCATTGCTTTTAGCATATTGGTTTTTTTTTGTTTTTTAAGATTTATTTATTTATTTATTTCCCCCCCCCCCCACTTGCTGCTTGTGTTTTACTGTGTCCATTCGCTGTGTGTTTCTTCCGTGTCTGCTTATCTCCCCCTTGCTGTGAGGTCCTGCTGCATCAGCCTACCGCGCTGCACGGGCCGGCCTGCCCTCACAAGGAGGCCCCGGGAAGCGAACCGGGGCCTCCCATATGGTAAACGGGAGCTCTATCCATTGAGCCACACCCGTTTCCCTAGCATATTGTTTTGAACATGACTTGCAACTAATCTAGACCTAGTTTTCCTCCCCAGTCTCACCGCTCACCATTCTCAACTCTCATGTGATAAGTTAGTCCTATTGAGCTTTTAGGTCCCTGACCAACAAGAGGTCTCTCACTTCAGGGCATTTGCACATGCTTCTCCCTCCTCTTAGAATGATCTTCTCCACTCCTCATCACCACTTCTGCTCATCTTTACTATTCCTAGTTTGGATGACACTTACTCTTGTAAACGTTATCTGATTTATTTAGGGGTAGGTGCTCCTCCTGCATGCTCTTAAAATATTGCTCTGTATTTTCATTGCCTGTTTATTTGTTTATGTCATCCACTCAATTACACTTTTGAGGGTTTCTATTTCTTATTGTGTCACAAATACTAAACATATTTTAGATATTCAATACATATTGGTAGAATAAATGTATTGATGAATTAATGAAATAATGAACTAATGTTACTAAAGATTTTAACAACAAAAACACTGGAAAACAACTTTTCAAATAATATAGAAAAGGCTGAAGCATAGCAGAAGCAAGATTAATAAATAGAAACTCTATAGAAATCTAGGACAAAAATGCTATCTTCAGAAATCTTTGATACCATTATTGCTGTAACCATGGATACATGCCTACTTAAGATTATTTTAATCTATTACTTAAAAAGCAATTTTAAAGGTTTGTAATACAAAGTAGTCATTTTCAAAGGGAAAATTTAGTCAATCACGTAAGTTAGTGACATTTAAAATTACTTTTTTATGGGTTGGTTTTAATGTATGACCTTGCCCAGAGTAACAATAAGAAGTTGAACAGAACTAATCTTCAATAAGGATGAGAAGTATGTAAAATCTGTCTCAGGCCTTTAACACCATAATTTCTCACTCTAAACCTCCATCCCAGGTCCCTGCTCTAAAATCTGAAGCCTCTGTTCCTGCCCATTGTGAATCTAAGAGTCTCACTGAGGGTTTTCTAATGAACAGCCTCCCCAGAAATCACCCACCTGAACACATTATCACTGCCACATCGCCCTCCTCCACCTTGTTGGATGATGAAACATGCCAGCACTTGAGAAAGGCATGTGGGAATTCTAGGTCAGCTAAGGAGGGGCTGGTTCCCCTGGAAGTCTCCGGGGACTATATGGAGGTCAAAGAAAACCCATGAAGAACCTCACCAATAGCTCTGGCAAGTGGTTCCCATCTAGGAAACCTCAAGTATTCCTAGCCAGGACCCTGTCAGCCAGAGCACATTGGTGTCGTTTCCTGCATAAGCCTGGTGGTGGTGCTCTGCTCAAGTGGGTGCTTTAGTGGAGCAGGTGGTGCTTGGTGGTTGAGGGACTTCTTCACGTGTATGAGGTCCCAGGTTCAATCCTGGGTAGATCTTTAAAAAAAAAAAAAGTACTTAAAAAAAAATATTGCTTTAATCTTCACCAGCCACTTAACAACAATGTGCTTTTGTTCTCAAAAGAGGGGAGAGGAAGGAACAATGCTACTTCAACACTGAAAAACTTTCGAATTGCACACCCTGTTAATGATGGGCTGTCAGAGATATTGTCATGACTAACTATGTGAGAAAAACACTAAGCATCATCAGTTCCTTAAAAGCACTGTGTTTAAGACTGCAAAATTATTTTGATGTTCAATTTATTCTACTTAGTAGGCAATAAATTGTCCCATAAGTAAGTTCTGGTTTGATTCTAAGGAATGCCTAAAGAAATCATATAAATTTCAAAAATACAATTCTTTCATTCATTCAACAAGTATTTTTGGAGTATCTGCTATGAGCTTGTCAGGCACTCTTCTATGCACTGAGGGACCACAGATGAACAAAATAGACTAAACTTCCTGCCTTCCTGGTGCTCATATTTTGGAGGAACTGAATGAACTAAAAGGTCTAGTTGATTTTAAAAACACTTTTTATGTAATAAGTCACTGTGTAGTTATTAAATACCAAACTCTCAAAGAATAAGATTAAAGATTTGAAAATATGCATACATTTTAATAAGTAGGGGAAAATGAGGAAACAAAATTACACATATACAGTGTGATTCCCATATTTGTAAATAAAATAAATTGAGGAAAATATAGATATAGTTATAGCTTCCAGATAGAGATAGGCATAGACTTAGGGAAAAAGAGAGGATAAATATACACTAACAGTTACTAGAGTTGACTTTGGAGTGTGATTTCTAATAATATTTATTTTCTTTTTTATATTTCTTATACTTCCAAAATTTCTAAATGAATACTCTTTTTATTAATAGGAAATTAATACTACATTATGTGTTTTAAAATGCAAAAAAAAAAAAAAAAATGCAGAGATGAGCTCTATCTTATTGACCTTCCAGTGGTATAGGATTCAAAACACTATAGAGTGCTTCCCAGATCTTGGCACTTCAGTGACCAGTAAACTTTCCCAAAAAGGGTGGGGCAGACAGAATTTTCCACTTTTCCTTTGCTTAAATTAACACATTATATTACTTTCCTAAGGCTGCTGCCACAGATTAGCACAAATTTGGTGGCTTAAAACAGCAGAAATTTATTCTCTCACCGTTCTGGAGCCTAGAAGTCAGAAATCAGGTGTTGGCAGGACCAAGATCCTTCTGCAGGTCCTGAGTTCTGAGGAAGAATCCTTCCTTGCCTCTTCCTAGCTTCTGGTGGCTCCAGGAAATCCTTGGTATTCCTAGACTTGTAGCTACATCACTCCAATCTCTGCCTCCGTCTTCACAAGGGCTTCTTCTCTCTGCATCTCTCTGTGTGTCTGTCCTTTTCTTATAAAGACACCAGTCATTGAATTTAGGGTCCATCCTAATGAAGTATAACCTCATCTTAACTCAATTATAAGTGGGAAAAAAAACCTATTTCCAAATAAGCTTGCATTCTGAGGTTCCAACTGGACATGAACACTAGTCAATCCATTGCATACATGAAACATAGGCACGTGAGCACACGCACAGACACACACATGCATATTCTCTCTCCCTTTTTCTCTATCTCACTCTTTCTCTCTCTACAATATTCCATAAAATGGAAGGACATTTTATCACCAAAAAGTAAAAGCATAATCTTAAAATAAAGAAGATTCCTTTAAATGTAATAAACTTGGCCTTATGAAAACCTCTTTCAATTTTGTCGCTTTTCTCATTTGACCACACCCTTGTGAATGTGTCGCCTGGCCCCTGCTCCACATCGGTTAGGAATCGCTGGTATCCGTCTCAGTATGGAAAGGGTTGTGCTACAAGTCAGGCTCCTTCAGCCTGATCTTCCAGAGGAAGGAATGTCTGTTTCCTGAAACCAGCCATTCTTGGACCCTCAGAGCAGTTGCCTAGTCACACATTCCATGCTGCCCTTTGTCATTTATCGTGACTGTAAAGTCATAGGAAATGTGGAGAAGCTAGCAGTGTAGACAGTGAATTAGTCTCCCAAGGAGGTCATTTGATTTGCTTACTTCCTTGAAACTCTCATACTTGTTCCTGTGAGACAGAAGTAGGAATGTATGTTCATAGACCAGATCCCCCTGTAAAACCTTTAGAGTATGTTTCACTGAAGAACTGATGAAGTGATGATGGAGAGCAGCTAGAGTAGGCCAGTATTGTTACTCACCAAAAATCCCAAATAGGTACTGCTCCCTCAGCGCGAAGAGACTTCGCTGCTTCCTCTGCTGGCTCTCATCCCTGCCTCAGGCCCACAGAATCGCCAGGCCAGCGTAGACAGTATTTACCTCTATCTCTGAGAAGGAGGAGGCTGTGAGGGGCATTTGTCCAACCTCGGTTGAAGAGCAAGTGTCTTACCCACTTGATAGTTGTGGAAATGGGCCACAACACTTGAAAGAGATCCCAGATTCCACTATCCCACTAGCTTCTCTCTCCATCAGGGTATGTAATTGGAGACTCCTGGAATAATGCCAGGGTTTAAAGGCAAAGTCACTGAGAATGAGGGAAAGACGATCGTACACTCCCCTCCTCTTCAGTCTCAAGCAGGTAAGGGCAGACCACATTCTTCCTCTCAGTTTCTCAACCAGAGATCAGAAATAGACTTTGAACTGTGCCTTGGGCTTCCCTCAGGCGCTATAGTGATTGTTACTCTGGAAGAAATCAGTGTGCCACATCTCCTTTTATCTAGCTCTGTTTTGTAAATTGACGAAGAGAAATATAGACAAACTTATCCTGTTATTCCAGTTCCACAGAATTTACTCCAAATTAAAGTAAACGTTTTATGTACAAATTTTGAGGATAAAGTTACAAATGTGTAAGTATAATGCCTCTATTTACTGAGTAAAAGAAAATAATTTCACAAAACTGATAACAGAGGTCAAGGCTGTGATATAATTTATTGTATCAATTATGCAATAAGGGAAGTATAGACTTTAAATTTTTTAAAAATTAAATTAAATTATTAAATTAAATCATTTAAATTTTTAGCCTTCACTCACCTGCTGCTGTTTGTGCTAAATTAACCTCTCAAATCAAATTGCCACATTCTACATAACTGGCAAAGGGGCCTAGTGCTAAATAACCCTGCAGTGTTAATGAGTGAACTGTCTGCCAAGAAAAAATTCAGAGAATTGCAGACCACCAACACAGAGAAATTCAAGCTGGCAAGGAGAGCAACCTGGGACTATTCCAACACACTTGAAAGAAGCATTCTCCATACACAAAAGTTTATGCATGTGTCCTAAGCCCTTTATCCAATATGACTTTTTTTTTTCAATGTATAGAACCACCAGGAAAACACAAAATGCTAAACTTTCCTGCCCTCTCAATATTGTTGATGACCTTTGTACCAGTTTTCCTAATTCTTGGCTTATTGGTTTGTTTGAACAAGTTACTCGAGTGGGACTGAGTCTTAGCAATAAAAGTAAGGACTCAGACTAGGCAGCCTGCCTAAACTTGAACACCAGAATCACTTTTATTATGCCCTATTGACACATCTTGCATTAAAGGGTTAAACCCTTCACTCTCCAGCTTTTCTTCCTCCAGGGAATTCAAGGCCCAGTCCCATATTTGTCTTTTATCTTCCTGCTGTGTTAACTGGATCTTCTCCACATAGTTAAGAAATGGTGTCTATCTTTATGCCAATACCATGCTGTTTTGATCACTGTAGCTTTGTAGTATGTTTCAAGGTCAGGCAGTGAAAGCCCTCTCACATCACTCTTCTTTTTCAGAATGCTTTTGGCCATTCAGGTGCACTTTCCCTTCCAAATAAATTTGGTAATTGCCTTTTCTATTTCCATAAAGTAGGCTGTTGGAATTTTGATTGATATTGCATTGAATCTATGAATCATTTTGCATAGAATTGATATCTTCACGATAGTCTTCCAATACATGAACATGGAATATCTTTCCATTTGTTTAAGTCTTCTTTGATTTCATTTAGCATTGTCTTGTAGTTTTCTGAATATAGTTCCTGCACTTCTTTGGCTAAATTGATTTCTAGGTATTTGAGTCTTTTTGTTCCTATTTTAAATGGTACTTTTTTTTCCTGATTTCCTCCTCAGATTGTTCAATACTAGTGTACAGAAACATTACTGATTTTTCCGTGTTGATCTTGTATCCTGCCAATTAGCTGACTCGCTTATTAGCTCAAGTAGCTTTGTCATAGCTATTTCACAATTTTCTAAATATAGTTTCATGTCATCTGTGAACGTTTTACAAAAAAAGGCCTAACCTGGGGGCCCACACATGCGACTCATCCTGTAGCATGCCTGCAATTCATGTCTTGGATTGTGTACTGATCTCTTCTTGATTCTTAATAAACTCTTTATTTCCTTGCCTATCCTATGGCATGTCCTTAAGTTCTTTATGTGACCTAACCAAGAACCTAGAAGCTCAGACTCCAGAGCGTTCACTAAAAGAATGACTGGCAAAGCTTTAGATTTAAGTCTGTGTGGTGGTTAAAATGTGTTCAGTTTATAATAATTCACTAAGATATACAAGTATTCTGTGTTTTTTCTGGGTCTGTATTTTATTTTACAATAAAAAGAAAAAATACACAAGCCTTGTGATTAAAAAAAAAAAAAACTAATACAGATTTACTTGGCACCTTATCACTCACATGGAACACACCACAGAGGCTTACAGGAATATTTTACCTGTATGACTTACTGTGTAATACCTTTTTATAAAATGAAAACTTCTTTCCTGTACATAGAACTTGAACTTTAAATTCCTTTCATATTTCCAAAGTACAAGCTGAAATTGGCCCTGTGGTTTTTTATCTCATTCTGAGTCAGGTTGATATTTTACTTGACTAGCAATTAAAGTTACACAAATATTTTACAGAGATTCTGTTTAAAGACTATGTTGAGGTTCTGGCTATTGGCTATGGTAATATCCTTGCTTCCATGCTCATATTCTTGTCTCCTTACAATACTCTCCACACTGCAACCAAAGTTATCATTTTTAAAAAGCAAATGAGAATGGAGTGATCACTTTGGAAAAATGTTTGCTGGTTTCTTGTAAAACAAACATTCACCTACACTATGACCCAGCAATTCCACTTCTGGGTATTTATCCAATAGAAATGAAAATATGTGTTTCCAAAATATTTGTACAAGAATGTTCTTCATAGTTTTATTCATAATTGCCAAAACTTCAGGTGGCAATCCATCAATAGGATGAGTAAATTGTGGTATGTTTATATAATGGGATGCTACTCTGCAATATAAAGGAACAAATTACTGACACATGCAAAAACATAGATGAATATTTAAAATATTGTGTTGAATGAAAGATTCCTTACACCAAAAGGCACATACTGTATGTTTTTATTTACATGAAATTCTATAGTAAGCTAAACTAATCAATGGTGAAAAAAAATCATTTCAATAGTTGCCTGTGAGGGAGTGGGTGTAGGAATTGACTGGAACTTTCTGGGATCAGGGCAGTAGTCTATATCTTGATAGAAGTTTGATTTGCATAAGGAGAAGTATTTGTCAAAAGTCAGCAATTTATAATTTCATTTTACATAAATTTTATATAAAAGGAACTTAAACTCTAGATAATGATATATGTGCTGATTATTTAAAAGGCAATTAATTGAGGTCTTTAAATTACTTTGAAATGCATAAAAATTTGATAGATTAGTGGGTGGATAGAAGGATGGACAGATGAATAGATATGTGAAAAAACAAGTATGGTAAAATGTCAATAGAAGAATCTATTGGTGAGCAAACAGGTGTTCCCTATAGAATCTTTCAACTTTGCTGTATATTTAAAATTATGATAATAAAATGTTGGGCAGGGGAACAAATGAGATCATCTCATTCCTCATTTAGAAACCTACAAGAGCTTCCCACTTCATTTAGAATAAAATACAAACTACTAAAGCATGACTTGCAAGGCCCTATATCTCTGTTCTCATATCTGTTTCCTACTCTCTCATTCTTCTCCAATGGCCTTGGCTGGGCTGTCTGTTGTCCTTTTTTTTTTTTTTTTTTTTTTAAGGAGGTACCGGGGATTGAACCCAGGACCTCGTACATGGGAAGCAGGTGCTCAACAACTGAGATATATCTGCTCCCCAATGAGAGTGGTTTTTTCGTTTATTTGTTTTTAGGAGGTACCGGGCATCAAACTAGGGGCCTCATCCATGGGAAGCAGGCACTCAACCACTTGAGCTACATCCACTCCCGTGTCTGTTCTTGAAATACCCACCAAACTGGTTTATCCTCAAAGTGTCTATACATGTGTTGCATTTACCTGGAATATTCTTCTCTTGGATCCTCTCATGGCTCATTTTTATTTCACTGTCAGTTCAGCTGGAACCTCCTCAGAGAGGATTTGTCTTATCACCCAATCAATACTAACATATCATATGTCCCCACATTCATACTACCATGTTAGCTTAATTTATTTTCTCCATACCATTTATCCTTACTGAAATTATTTATTCATTTGTAAATTTCCTAAGGACTAGAGCCCTTTCCTATACACACTTCCAGACAGGTATCTGCAACTCATGAGGAAATATTAGCTATCTACATAACTAGACACATATGAAATATAACGAATATAAAAGAAAGATACCACATGAAGACATATTTAAAGTAAGCATAATAAATATCCTAGCGGCATACAGGAGGATATTAGTAATATAAACCAGGAAAAAGAAGACCTGAAAGTTGAAAAATATTACAAGTGAGCTAAAGCACAATAAGTTGGATAAATAGGATGGATACTACTGATGTGTAAATTAATGAATTGGAAGATAATCTAAAGGAACTCTTGCAGAAAATATCAGAAATTGCTAAAGGAATCAAGCATAATAGGTTGATGGGAAATGAGGCACCCACTTGTTTAGCTTTTTCACCTTTCCAATTTGCTTCAAATGCCAAACAACCGTAGAATGGTCGACTTTGAGTTGTAAGAGGATCAGCTTTGATGATTGCTCTCAATTGGTCGTTGTCAACTTCCGATGGCCGGCCACTACACTCCACATCTTCAAGGCTCTCGTCTCCTTTGCAAAACTTCTTGAACCACCACTGCACTGTATGTTCACTAGCAGTTCTTGGCCAAATGTGTTGTTGAAGTTATGAATTGTCTCCATTGCTTTAGGACCCATTTTGAACTCAAATAAGAAAATTGCTCAAATTTGCTTTTTGTCTAACATCATTTCCATAGTCTAAAATAAATATAAAATAAACAGCAAGTAATAAGTCATTAGCAAAAAAACATAAAGCAAGAAATGTACATTAAAATGATGTATAACATAACCACATTTACTTAAGAATGTATTCCAATATCAAATGGCAAATTTCAACAATACAAAATCACAATTACTTTTGCACCAACCTAATATATAACAAAAACTAAGAGATATGGGGAACAGAAATAGATATGCCAACCTCTTGAAAATAGGCCTTCTCAAAAGAAAGAAAATAGCAACTAGAGGCAAGGAATTATTTCCCTGCAGAGAAAATGTTAAGAGTTTATAAGAAGAAATTTTAAAAGATCTGAATAAATGAAGCTATTTATTTATTTATTTTATATGCTCTTGGATGGAACAACTTAATTTTATAAAGGTGTCAATTCTCATCTCAATCTATAATTTTAAAAATTAGACCTATAAAAATATCAGTCAGGTTTTATTAGAAACTCAGTGAAGTAATTCTAAAATCCATATGGAAGAATAAACACCCACAGATAGCTAAAGCATGTTTGAAAAGAAAAAGTTAAGGGATGATTTTCTTGCCATTTATTAAAATATATTATGATGTAAGAAAATATACTTTAATATAAGAATAAAAAGTGAAACATTGTATCAAAATGAAAAACTCAGAAATAGATCATTGTATATGTGGGGATTTAACACATAATGAAGGCACCAGAAACCAATGGGGAAAGGAAATACTGTTGCAGTGATATCAGTGGAAAACTGAGACACTCTATGGCTTAAAGACCTCACAGCATATGCAACATGGTTCTCATCGATGACATTGTGGATAAAGTTAGCAAATGAGTGGCAGATTGAGAGAAATAAGTGCAATGTGCACAATTGACAGGATCTGATATCTAGAATAGACAAGAATTGTTTCAATAAAACAAAAAGAAGACAAGGATAAAGCTGTGACTAGGCAATTCACAGAAGAAGAAACCAAACTCATCAGTAGTTTGAGATACTCAAATTAAAAGAACAATGATTTTCACTTTATATCTATTAGATTTCCAAGAATTAACAAGCAGACTAACACCAAGTTTTGGCAGGGATGTAGTGATACAGGAACACTGATGCCCTGCTGGCAGGAGTGTTAACTGGTGCCATCTTTCTGGAGAGAAATCTGGCAATCACACCAGCCCGTAGGGAACATGTTAAGGATGCTTATCACAGCACTGTTTTTCATAAAAGGAGTTTCAAGACAGTCTTACTGACCACCTTCAGGTGGACAGATAAGATGGGATGCATGGATGCTAAGGAATACCACGTAGGATTTAGAAAAGCCATGTTATTTTATTGCACTGTTACATGCATAGTCTTATATAAAAAAAAATGAGTTGTTTTTTAAAAAGGAAGAAAGAGATAAAATCTATAAGACAATAGCATTTCTATAAATTTTTTGTAAAATATGCACACAAAACAATCATGCATATTTATCACAAACAGATAAATGGATCAGGTCCACTCATAACATTTGCAGAGCCTACAATAAGAATACAAATATTTAAAAGTTATAAATCAAACTGATGAAGTTAAATAAAATACATTTTTATCCTTCTACCTTGACAAATATAGTCATAATGGTAAATTTTAAAAACATGTGTAAAGTTATGTTTATATATATATAAGACTAAAAGTTGGCAAAATATCAAAGATGAAACTAAGCTTAATTAGTATTGCTCAAGTCTGGGTGCTCTCTTGATGTGCCAACAATGTTTGACTGAATAATTTTTTAGCATTACAAAATGTTCCTCAGCTGTCATGTGCAACTGTTGCAAATAGCATGTTAATTCACAAATCCTTCCTGAGCCACAACTTGAACATAAAGAGAAGCAAGAAATGGACAAAAGAGAAGCCCAGAAAATATTCATCCCTGGAAATATTTCTTTTCTCAAGAATCTATTACATTTATACTCTCTGGGAGCAAGGATTTGACAAGGCAATTTGTCTTTTCTTTCATCTGTGTTTCTGCTACTCAAATACTCTGCGCATTGCAGAGTGTTGTCCATTCTGCTGCTGGCAACAGCACAACACACAAACTTTCAAGCATTTGGGCACAGAGGATACAGTGAGAGATAAGAAGTATTTCAATAGGGCCTGAATGGTGTTAGCTAGGATAGTGAATGTTGAAAGATATGGATTGTTCTCTGCCAGCCCTTAGTACCAGATTCTGAGTGTTCTTTAATAAATTTGTTTTTGTGTTATTCAGGACCATCTAGAACAGGGCCTATGTCAAGGGCCAAGGGCCTAAGTTGCCATCAATTGGATACACAATAAAATATATTTATCTAATTCCTTTGGGAAAGAGCTGAATGAAATTAGGGAATGAGATAGATGATGATGATGATTAGATAGATATAGACAGATGATAGAGAGAGAGAGATCATAGATACAGATGATAGATGATAGATAAGAGAAAGAGAAAGACCTGATGGAAAGATGATTAAAAAAAAAAAAAGATAGAGGGACCGAGCAGAATAATAATGATGGTATGTCACAAGCTGAGAAATATTATTAACCTAACCTCATCTACCTGTAGTCAAACAAAAGAGGAAGAATGAATCAGGTATTGTTTGGGTTTCTGCTGTTTCTTGGTAGCATTTTTCTGACAAAATTCCAAGAGATCACAACTTGATGTCCTTCACATTTGATTTGCAAAGGATGATCTAAATCTTGTCATTTTGCGGAAATATTTGAGTGCTTCATCAGGTTTCCTGAGTACGTTTCCTACTTCTTTGGTATTCATAAGAGTATGACATATCAATTACTCTATCATCAGGGTATAGTTTGTCTTCTACTGATATTCTTTTTCCAATAAAGAATTGAGAAATTCTTCAAACCTTGTTCAACAACTGTATGTAATCCTGTTTTTTGCAAGATTTAAAATTTCACTTTCAATTGATTTACATTTTATTGTGACATCCAAAATTAGTAAGAGGCTGACAGAGAAGGCATTGATAAAACAGACAGAAAAGTCCCTAGGGGTGTTTAAAGGAAAAGGAAACATAAAGGGGGATTACTTTTGTAAGGAGAAATTCGTTACTAAATATTTTCATATTATAAAGACTTTTGCTTCTCTCTGCAAAACTTTACTTTGGGAACTCCTATAATGAAAACTTGGATAATAAGCCAGGACTCCCTACATGGTTATTCCAAACTCCCTTAGTAGGTATTATTAAATTAATTGGCCCAGTTGGCAGAATGTTGAATTGTGACTCAAAATTGAGTTACAAATGTATTGATCTCCTTTACTACATGTATCTTTTTTTTTTTTTTTTAAGATTTATTTATTTATTTATCCCCCACTTGCTGCTTGTGTTTTATTGTGTCCATTCGCTGTGTGTTTCTTCCGTGTCTGCTTATCTCCCCCTTGCTGTGAGGTCCTGCCGCATCAGCCCACCGCGCCACGTGGGCCGGCCTGCTCTCACAGGGAGACCCCGGGAAGTGAACCCGGGGCCTCCCATATGGTAAACAGGGGCTCTACCGATTGAGCCACACCCACTTCCTGCTGTGAGATCTTGCTGCATCAGCCTACCGTGCTGCGCGGGCCGGCAGGCCGGCCTGCCCTCACAAGGAGGCCTCGGGAAGTGAACCCGGGGCCTCCCATATGGTAAACGGGAGCTCTATCCATTGAGCCACACCCGCTTCCCTATATGTATCTTTTAATATCAAATAATTGCAACTGTTTTCCAACATTGCTTAATCTGACAATGGGAGGTGTTGTGGTACTTTAAGTGTAGTTGCCATAGGAAATACTTAAGGAAGGACTTCAAAGGGCAAGACACCCTGGAAAAGATGTCACATATATGAACACAGGTGGCAAGAAAAGTGGTCATACCCACTGCAAATTCAACAAGAATAACTCTTACTTAATCTGCTAATCAACACAGGAGTCGGTTATTAAGCAGCATATTCAAATAAAAATTGGAAGAATGCATACTTGAACCACAAAGATAAAGCAATCAAGCAAAAGTATACATATGTTTAAAAGATTCTAGTAATTAGCACAGTTCTGTGGATATTTTTAAAATCTTTGAGCCCTTGCAGCATTTACAAAAAATTAATATAACTTCTCAGACTTACTCATCTTTCAATTGTTTCATCTTGCTCTGATACCGTAAAGTTTACTACTACTAAATTCCTGATTATTTAGCAGCTGATTATTCAAATAACTGAATGTCTTAAGCTGCTTTGATCCATCTTCTCTTCTACCCTTTGTTGGGCAAATTCTTTCTTGAGGTTCAGGAGGACAAAAAGAAGTAGAAACATTAACTACTCATCTTATGAGGCTTCATAAACATTAAATGACTTAATTAATAGTGTTTAGCACATCATGGTTGCTCAGTAAACATTATCTGATCATTATTTTTATTAAAATATTTAACTTTCCTTAACCTCTGTATTTTATAATTGAGATACTAAGCAGATAATTGAAAGGTAAAAGAGTTTTTAAATATTTTCCTCTCAAAGAATATTAGCACTTTAGTATGCAAGCTTTAAAATATTTTATTAGAAGAAACATTCAACTACACCAAATTATCTTATAGTTTGGCTACCTGGTTTCTTTTAGATCCCAGCCTTCTGTTAATAAGGAAACTGGGAATGTAACTGGTTTAATATATGTCATTTCACCATTAACGCCCCACCCATGTTTCTCTGCAGTGACTACACATTGGAGTTTCCAATAAGACAATGACTATACAAATGTGTTTTGTTTTGTTTTAATTTATTAGTACTGAAAATATTTCTTCTCCTTCTTCTCTTTCTTTCCTTCTTTTCTTCTTTCCTTGATGGCAGCTCAGCAATGGCCAGAGCCAACAGTAGGGTTCCACAGGACAGGAAAGCAGTCCAACAGACACTGGAGCCCATAAAGGCATGTATCTGAATGGGTGAATGCCCATGCAAGGAGGGTGTCCAAATGGTGGGGTAGGCCAGTAAGGTCAGGAGATTGGCTATATTTGAAGGGATTGAGTAAGCATGTTGAGAATAATGACAGCAATATTTCTCAATGTTGGGGAAGAAAAGTACAATACAGAAAAGATGAAAGCTAGAACATACTTTGCAGTGTTATATTGGAATTGGAGGTACCAATGTAAACTCCTGTTTTTCAAAATATATAGATAGACTTAGAGAAATAATTATCAATATAAATGTATGTATATGTATATATTTACATATATATTTTTGTCTAGCTCTGTTCACTAAGAGGGTATGAAAGAAGCAATACTTTAGTTGCAAAAAATAAGCATACCTGTCAGCCAGATCTTGGTTTCCAAATACTTCTTTCCACTAAAAGAAATAAAGGCTCATTGAAGAAATGACAACAAATACTACAAATGACAACAAATGACAACAAATTACTCAACAATGAAAAAGAATGGACCACTGATGCATGCAACAACATGGATGGATATCCAAAACATAAGCTTTGCAGAAAAAACCAGACACCTGAGAGTACATACTCTATAATTCCAGTTATATAAAATTCTAAAAATAAAATTTAAAAACACATCTATTCTTTAGTCACAGAATAGGGGTTAGAGTTGGGGGCTGGATGAGAATTGACTTGAAGGACCATGAGGGAACTTTCTGAGGCAATGGAAATATTCTGTATCTTCTCAGGGGTTTGTATTACACAAGTCTGTGCATTTGTCAAAATTCATTGAAAGAAGAGGGGGTGTATCTCAGTGGTTGAGCACCTACTTCCCATGTTTGAAGTACTGAGTTCAATCCCCCAGACCTCCTAAAAACAAAACAAACAAACAAACAAACAAAAAACACTCATTGACAAGCCCCATGTGAGCAGATTGCAGCACATGCAGCTGCCTGGACAAAGGGAGCCGGGTTCTACATCAGAGCCGCCAACTCATGGGAGCCACCGCCTGGGAGAAGCAGCCGCTATCACCCAGGACTGGGCCCTTAGGAGAGGAGGAGGAGAGAAGATGGAGGACGACCCGGTGCTGCCGACAGGAACCTGGAGATCAAGGAGCTCATCAAGAGCTTGGAGGTGGCCCACAGCAATGGCACAAGCATGATTTCCTTGATCATTCCTCCCAAAGACCAGATTTCACCGGTGGCAAAAATGTTAGCAGATGAGTTTGGAACTGCGTCTAACATTAAGTCACCAGTAAACTGACTTTCAGTCCTGGGAGCCATTAAATCTGTACAACAAAGGCTCAAACTTTATAACCGAGCACCTGCAAATGGTCTGGCTGTTTACTGTAGAACAAGTGTAACATAAGAAGGAAAGGAAAAGAAAGTCAAGGTTGACTTTGAGCCTTTCAAACCAATTAATACATCATTGTATTTGTGTGACAACATTACACACGGAGGCTCTTACAGTACTTTTGGATGATAGCAAGTTTGGCTTCATTGTAATAGATGGCAGTGGTGCACTTTTTGGCACACTCCAAGGAAGCACAAGGGAAGTCCTGCATAAATCTACTGTGGATCTCCCAAAGAAACACGTAGAGGAGGTCAGTCTGCCTTGCATTTTGCCACTTTAAGAATGGAAATATGACATAACTATGTTCGAAAGTAGCTGGGACTGCTGTGCTGCTGTTTATTTCTGAGGACAAAGTGAAGGTGGTTGGTCTCATTTTAGCTGAATCAGCTCACTTTAAAACTGAACTAAGTCAATCTGACATGGTTGATGAGAGGTTGCAATCAGAAGTTTTAAAATTGCTTGATATCTCCTATGGTGTTGAAAATGGATTCAACCAAGCTATTGGGTTATCCACTGAAGTTCTCTCCAACGTGAAATTTATTCAAGAGAAGAAATTAATAGAATGTTATTTTGATGAAATTAGCCAGGACATGGGCAAGTACTGTTTTGGAGTTGAAGATACACCAAAGGCTTTGGAAATAGGAGCTGTAGAGATTTGTGATGGTTAGACTAATGTGTAATAGTCTATGAAACTCTGGATATAATGAGATATGTTCTTTATTGCCAAGGCACAGAAGAGGATAAAATTCTCTAATTCCAGAACAAGAGAAGGATAAATCTCATTTCACAGACAAAGCGACAGGACAGGAATGTGAGCTGATTGAGAGCATGTTCCTGCTGGAATGGTTTGCTAACAACTATAAAAAATTTAGAGCTACATTGGAAATTGTCACAGATAAGTCACAAGAAGGATCCCAGTTTATGAAAGGATTTGGGGGAATTGGAGGTATCTTGTAATAAAAAGTAGATTTCCAGGGAATGGAATAAATACCAAGGAGGAGACAATTTTTTTTTACCTCGACGACTACTAGGTAGTCAACATGGGTCTGGCAACCTCCAGCAGCCAACCCAAGGAGCATACCCATGGTAGAATCCAAAAAGATCCCTGCCTTGCAATTGGAACATTTCCAGAACTTAATACACAAGCGTTGGATAGTAAAAAGAAAACCGAAACAAAACTAGACCCAATCCTACACTTTGGTTTGTCATGATGTCAGCACAGCAGCCTACAACTAAATTCCTAAATGCCACTTGGAATTAATTTAAAAAAGAATCCTAGTTTTTACTTTTACTTGATGGTAAAAGTAAATTGGTTGCTCTTG
>JAQZBX010046121.1:0-20853 GCA_029593785.1 Cabassous unicinctus | reverse complement strand
GTTTAGAAGGACTGGATCACTTCTTGTTAGAATTACTTTCACACATTCACATTCTCCAAATATCTGGAGTAAATTAATATAAAGCTTGCAGTAATCATGATTTCATTTTTTGTTTCACAAAAGTTTCATGCATTTTTCTAACACCTTTTGGAGTAAGAAGCCTCACTTAAGGTTGTATTCCTTTCCATTTAAGCATAGTTTAAAATGATATTTTTCTCGTATTGATTTTCCCCTGGAAACTTTACACACACACATAAAACCCATATTTAACATCTAAGAGGAGTAGGTGAGCACAAGGAGCCCTTTCATAGGCCCAGTTCTGCCTCACTTTGAGCATATTGGCCTGGGGATAATTAGAGAAAGTGTCTTTGTTTCTTAACATGACAAAGAAGAAAAAGATGAGCCATTGACTTTAAACTTCCTGGTTAAAAAAAAAAGACCTATGCTCTTTAAACTGTTGAAATCCACTATGTACAACTGATTAAAGCAGATAATCTGTGACTGGAGGCAAGAGCAATCCCTAGACCTTCAGCCTCCATAGCGACCTCTATGTTGCCTGCCCTCTGGAAAATGCTCTCTGATGCCCACTAGATTTTCTCCCTGTGTCACATTTCATTTTTCATACCACATTTTTATGTAAGCATGATGGTTGCAAGAAAAATGGGTCACAGAAATAGGCTCACTACTCCCATTTTAATCTAAAGTCACCTTTGATCTAATGTCAGAAACATGCTTTGCAAAGTTGCCAAATGTACTCTAGTCTTATTTTGTTTTTCAATGTTTTCCTCTGCATGTATATATGTATGTGCATGTGTATGCATATGTGACAGGAAAATTCAGTGGATGAAAAGCAGGGACCAGGCTCCAGTGATGTCATGAACACCTCTAATTACAAGGTACATCTAGGAGTAACCAAATAATTTTAGCCTCTTCAAATCCTTTTCATTTTTACATGAGAGCTTGTGAAACATGGCAGAAGACATTCTTCCTGGAAGAGGAACTGTAATCCTGGAAAAAGGACAAGCCCTGAAAGTTCAGAAATGACATTCAAGTCAGTGGTCCGTACTTGAACCTATATTATGTTAGGCTATGAGTTCCCTGGTGGGGAAATAGCCTTCTTTTACTAGGCATTAGGCTATTGGCCATTAGAGGAATGTCAAGTCATAACACAATGGAGAAAAAAAGAACACAATGAGATGTCACTACACACCTATTAGAGTGGATGGTATTTTCACCTATTAGTGACAATACTAAATGCCTTAGAAAATGCCCAGACTGGATCCTTTCTACATTGTTAAAAAACAAAACAAAACACAGTATCAGTAACAGTAACTAAAAGTGTCAAAAAATGGTGAAAATAAAATAACAGATAAAACCCAGATCAAAGTGGATGAAATAAGAACTGCCTTTGCAGTAACAACATTGAATATTAATGGATTAAATTCTCCAATCAAAAGACACAGACTGGCAGAATGGATAATAAAATATTTGCCATCTATATGCTGTTTGCAGGAGACTTACCGGAGACACAAGGATACCTATAGATTGGAAGTGAAAGGTTGGAAAAAGATATTCCACGCATGCAGTAGGCAAAAAAAAGCTAGAGGAGCTATACTTATATCAGATGATATAGACTTTAAAAGCAAAACACTTATAACTGACAAAGAAAGTAATTACCTATCCACCAGGAGAAATAAGAATGATAAATATATAGGCACTGTGATGGTTAGGCTAATGTGTCAACTCAGCCATGTAATTGTGTCCAGGTGTTAGGTCCAGCAAGCACTGGGCTAATTGTAATACAAGAGCATTTATGGACTTCAATCACCAGTGAGTTTACTGCATGGATGGCTGATTACATCTGCTTCAACCAGGAAGATTGCATGAGCAATGGGTGATGCTTTTATCCAATCAGTTGAATGTCTTAAAAGGGGAAGTGATTTCAACATTCATAGAGAATTTCCCAGCTCATCTTTGGACAGCTAACTTCTCCCAGAAACTTGTCAAGGACGGCTCATTGAACTTTCATCAGAGCCCCTGGTTTGCAGCCTGCCTGCAGAAACTGAACTTGTGCATCCCTATGGTCACATGAGAGACTCATATAATCTCATATTATTGACAGATATCTCCTGTTGATTCTATTTCCCAAGAGAACCCTGACTAATACAGGCACCTAACCAGGATGCCCCAGGAAAATGAGGCAAACCCTGGCAAAACTGAAGGGGAAACAGACTTCTCTACAATAATAGTTAGAGAATTCAATACACCACTCATAGTATTGGATAGAACATTCAGACAGAAGATTAATAAAAAAGCAGGAAGCTTGAATAATTTGATAAATGAACTAAACCTAAGAGACATATACAGAACCCTGTACACCAAAAGAACAGGACACACATTCTTTTCAAGTGCTCGTGGATCTTTCTCCAGGACAGACAATATGTTAGGTCACAAAGCAGATCTCAATAAATTCAACAAAATTGAAACTATACATATCATTCTCTCTGAACATAATGGAATGAAGTTGGAAATCAAGAAGCAGCAGAAAAAGGGAAAATTCACACATATATGCATATTAAACAACACACTCTTAAATAGTCAGTCAGTCAAGGATGAAATTTCAAGAAAAATCAATGAATATCTCGGGGCAAATGACAATGAGACCACAACATATCAGAATCTATGGGATGCACTGAAGGCAGGGTTGAGGGGAAATCTTATATCTCTTGATGCTTACATTAAAAAAGAAAAAGAACTACCAATGACCTAACTACACAGCTGCATCAACTATATAAAGAACAGCAAACTAATCCCAAAGCAAGTAGAAGGAATGAAATAACAAAGATCAAAACAGAAATCAATGAGATTGAGAACAACAACAACAACAAAGCAATAGAGAGAATTAACAAAACCAAAAGTTAGATAAATCCTATGATTGTCATCTTTGTGCGAAAGCCTTCAGTCAATCATCTCCCCTAAAATATCATAAGAGAACTCGAGAATTCACACTGAAGAGAGACCCTATGAATGTCTTCTTTGTGGGAAAACCTTCTGTCAATCTTCTTCCCTAAAACAACATGAAAGAAGCCACACTGGTGAGAAACCCATGAATGTCATCTATGTGGGAAAACTTTCAGTCCACATTCTGATCGTCAATGACATGAAAGCACTCACACTAGATAGAAACTCTATGAATGCCATCTATGCAGGGAAGCTTTCAGTCGACATTCCCATCTTCAATGACATGAGAGAACTCACACTGGAGAGAAACACAATGAATGCCATCTTTGTGGGAAAGCTTTCACTATATCCTTTTCCCTTAAACAACATGAGAGATGTCTCATTGGAAAAAAACCCCATGAATGTCATCTATGTGGGAAAGCCTTTAGTCATTATTCCACCCTTAAATGACATGAGACAACTCACACTGGAGAGAATGTTGGGAAAGGTTTCAGCCAACATTTCCATATTCAACAACCTAAGAGAACTCACACTGTAAAGAAACCATATAAATATAATTTATGTGGGTAAACCCTCAGGCAATATTCTAATTTTAAACACCATCAGAGAACTCACACTGTATAGAAAACCCATGAATGTTGTCTATTTGGGAAACCTTTCACCTGTATTTCTGTCCTCAGGCAACATGAAAGAATTCATGCTGGACAGAAACCATAATAGCATATGTATGGGAAAGTCTGATTTTACTAGCCCTAAACAATAGGAGATTACTAAACCTGGAAAGAATTTCTATGAATGTCAGCAATTTGAGAAAGCCATTAGTCAATATTCTTACATTAAATGTAACAATTCACGAAAATGCTTTGGATATGAATGACTTCAGCCATAGATTTAACCTTTAAACATACCAGATAACTCATATAGTGAAGAAACACTGCTTTAATCTGTTCAGAAGTTCATGTAGTCATCCATACTGCTTCAGATAATCTAATAACATTCATACTTATGAGAATCCAATTGCATGTCATTTAATTAGCAAAGCCCTTAGTAGATAGTTAGATGATATACTATGTGAGAGAACACATAATGTAAATATAATGGAATTGGAGACATGTCTTCTGCCACTTTAACTGATAAGACAATCAGAGAAATCACAGGTGAGGAATTCTACACCTGTAGTCAATGTGTGATAGCCTTTACTCTGCATTTATCATTTAAATTAAAGTAGGTGAACTCCACAAAAATGAAACACTAGGTCTGTAATCATTGTGGGTGCTATCATTCAGTCAAAGCTAAGCCTTAGTGTGCTAAGGTAAACTCAGTTTAAGAAAAACCACAAAGCATTAAATAAGAGGGATAAGTCTTTATTAGAAGGATGAACCCCCTTGAGGAATTTCCAGAAAATTCTTGGTGAGGAATGCGGTCAATGAAAAATCATGGGAAATCATTTACTCAGAAATTATGGAGGTTGTGTGCATCAGTGATTGTGTTTCTGTGAGGGATATTGTTTGAGGGGTTTGGGTAAATGATTGGGTATCCGATAACTGATTTTATGGATATCAGCTGTGGAAATTTTATGTTTGGGAAGAGGAGAATGTGTGAAGCCTCTGATTTTGGAGTCTTTCCCACGTAAGTGAATATAGTTTTGTGGCTGCCTTTCCTGGGTCAGTGATTACATATCTGAAGGGGAGGAAAAGATACAGTCACTTTGTTGTTAATCTTAGAGGAAACAACACTTCATCTCAGTGACTAGAATCTTTATCAGTGGATGTGAGAATCACTGTGCCAAGAAGTTCAGATCATTTCCACTGCTCATCTCTAATTTCCCAGTAGTAAGTAACCAGACAAAATGCACTGCAATAATCATCTTGTTAATAATAAATTATCTAATAGATTCCAAAATCTTCAATGCCTATAGGCTGAGCCATTATGATGGTTGACATTTGGCAATCCTGTCCTTGACATTGATTATTAAAACATTAAGATCGAGAGCAGGCAAATATGGAGACCTTACAGCTAAGTTTTTTAACAAATCAATTTTATTGATACTTGTTAGTAAAGCATACAATGCAGCTAAAGTGCACCATCAAAGGTATTTTGAAAAACCACATAGTTGTGTATTCATCACTTCAATTATTATAACATTTTCATTATTTAAAAAAAATAAATAAATTCAAAACAGAAATTCATCACCTCTCAATCTCTCTATGATTCCCCTGCTGTACATAGCTGCTCTTTCTGTCAATTCTTGCATATTTATTTATTATAATGCAGTTTTATTGATATATATTCATATACCATACAATCTATCCTAAGTATATAATCATGGGTCTTATTATAATCAAAATGTTGTGCCTTCATCACCCAAATGGTGATGAAGTAATTTCATTACTCCAAAAAGAAAAACTCCACACCCTTTAGCAGTCACCTCGCAATCCCTCTATCTTGCCATTGCCTTACATAACTACTAATCTAATTTCTTCTTTATAATTTGATTTATATTTACATATTAAATAAATGGAATCATACAATTTTGAGTATATATTTGCACAAGGCATGAGGGAATGGTCTACCTATTTTTTACTCATGGTGATCTAGTTTTCCCATCACCGTTTATTGATGACAATTCTTTCCAGATTTTGAGATCTTTTCCACCTTGCCAATAATTGGTAGGCCAGAAATGTGAGGGTTGAATACTGTGTTCTCAATTCTATGCCATTGTTCTATATATCTATCATTGTGACATTACTATGGTCTTTGTTATAACATTTAAGTTTGGAAAGTGTGAGTTCTCCAACTTTTTTCTTCTTTTGCAAGATGGCTTTAGCTACTCAGGACTCATTATTCATCCTTATAAATTTTATGATTTTCTTTTTCATTTCTGTGAAAAAAAACATGCTTGAATTTTAATTGGGAATACATTGAATCTACTAATTGTTTTTGGTAGTATTGACATTGGGATGATATCCAACCCATGAACATGGAATAGCCTTCCATTTATTGAGATCTTTTAAATTTTTCTTTAGCAAGATTTTGTATTTTCTTTAGAAGTCCTTTATATACTTGGTTATTTTATCTTTCTATATTTGATTATTTTAAATTTGTAACTGTGAATGGATTTTTTTCCTTCACTTCCTTCAGTTGTTCATTGTGTATAGAAGCAATACTGATTTTTGGCTGTTGATTTTGTACACTGCCAATCTGCAGAATTCATTTATTAATTCCAGGGATTTTTATGTTGATTTTTCAGGATTTTCTCTATATAGGATGATGACAAGTACAAATAGGGAATATTTTATTTTTTCCTTTCCAATTTGGATGCCTTTATTCTTTTTTCTTGCCTAATTCCTCTGCAAGAACTTTAGTACAATGTTGAATAACAGAGGATATGATGCTCATTCTTGTCTTGTTCCTGATCTTGGATGGGAGGGTTTCAGTCTTTCACCATTAAACAGGATATTAGCTGTGGGCTTTTCATATTTGCCCCTTTCATGTGGAGGAAGTTTCCTTCTATTCCAAGTGTTCTAAGTGTTTTTATCAACAAAGGGTCCTATATTTTGTCAAATGCCTTTTCTGCCTTGATTGAGATAATCATGTGGGTATTTTCTTTCATTCTGTTAGTGTGGTGGATAACATTAATTGATTTTCTGTTAAGATTCTGCTGGATTCAGTTTGCTATTATTTTGTTGAGAATTTTTACTTCTAAATTAATGAGATTTTGGTCTGTAGTTTTCTTTTCTTGTGGTAACTTTATCTGCATTAACTATGAAGGCAATACTGGCTTCATAAAATGAGTTAGATAGTTTCCCTTCCTCTTCAATTTTTTGGAAGAATTTGATTATAATTAAAGTTAAGTCTCCTTTAAATGTTTGGTAAAATTTTCCCATGAAGCCATGTGGTCCTGAACTATTCTTTGTTGGGAACATTTTGATTATGGATACATTCACTTTAGTAGTCATTGGTTTGTTAGATCTTCTATTCCTTCTTCATTCAATGTATGTAATTTATGTGCTTCTAAGAATTTTTCTTTTTTATCTAGGTTTATAATTTATTGGCATATATCTTCTGAGAGTTTGAAGTTCTTTAATGCCTCCCCAAATGTAAAAGATTAAGATTCTGAACTAATCCCTTCCTGTGGGCATGGGGCCCTTTTGATTGTATCACATCAGTGAAATGTAACACAGTTTGGGATTCTGCCCATTTTCTGGGCCTTATGTAAATGCAGACAGAGAAAAGGGAAGCTATCATTTTTGATCCTGTCCTGTGAGGGAGGAATTGAGGATAATCTGCAGAAAAAAGTTAAACACAATACCCCCAAGAGAATGGGCCCACAGAAAAGTTCATGGCTGAAGAGAAAAAGCCATGTGACTTATAATCCACAGATGAACTTGGAAAGAAAGCAGAGCAGCCAAGACTGGAGAGGAGGACCTGAAAGAGAGAAGCCATATGACTGCTTGTCTACAGGTGAGCTCCAGGAGATGGTAGATTCTGTAAGGGAAAGCATGGAGCTTGATAGTAAATGGTGACCATCTTGTTTGCCACATGGGAGGACCCTAGTATCACCAGTAGCTAACACTGATGAAAACACAATTCTCCTGATACCTTGATTTGGACATTGCAGGAACTTAGCATTGTAAACTTTTACTCTAAATAAAATTCTTATAAAACCCAACCATTTCTGATATTTTGCATCAGCAGCCTGTAAAAAACTGACCCATCTGTTCATAGAATCCACTGATGCCCCCTTTATATTTCAGTGAGGATTGTAGTAAGGTCTCTCATTTTTATTTTCTATATTTGTATCCTTTTTTGTCTTCTTTGCCAAACTGGCTAAATGTTGATTTTATTGATCTTTACAAAGAATCAGCTTATGGTTTTGCTAATGCTCTGTTTTCTATTTCATTTATCTCTGCCCTTATCTCTGTTATTTCCTTCCTTCTCCTTCCTATTGGTTTAGTTTGCTCATCTTCTTCATGTTCTTCCAGCTTTGAGGTTAGCTGTATGATATGAAGTCTTTCTTCAATTTTAATTTAAGCATCTAGAACTATAAATTTCCCTCTCAGCACTGACTTGCTGCATCCCAAAAGTTTTGTTAAGTAATATTTTCATTTTCATCCACCTCAAGATATTTCCCAATTAGGCTTCTGAGTTCCTCTTTTCTCCATTGGTTGTTTTAGATTATATTGTTTAATTTCCACATATTTGTGAATTTTCCTTTCTCCCTCTCTTATTGATTTCTAGCTTAATTCTTTTGTGTTCAGAGATCATGCACTGTATGATTTCAAATTTTTAAAAATTCACTGAAACTTATTTTGTGCCCAAACATATATTCTATCCTGGAGAAGAATCCATGTGCACTTGAGAAGAACATGTATTTGCTTTTGTCAGGTGCAGTTTTCTATGTATGTCTGTTAAGTCTAGTTGGTTGTGTGTATCTGTATCATTCAAGTCCAGTACTTCCTTATTGAAATTTTCACTAGAAGGTCTATCCTTTATGGTTAATTTTGTGTGAAATTAATGTAGAACTTTTGCTTTTTCCTTTCAAATCTGTCAGTATTTGCTTCATATATTTTTGGACTCTGCTTTTATGTGCATATATATTCATAATTGTTACACATTCCTTTCGAATTGTCCCCTTTTTCAATTATGTAATGACTGTCTTAGACCATCTTATATGTTTTTGATTTAAAGACTATTTTTTTCATATACTAGTATACCCATCTCAGCTCTCTTTTAGTTACAACTTCCATGATATATTTTTTCCATCCCTTCATCCTCAACAAATTTGTGTTTTGAATATAAGATAAGTCTCTTGAAGACAGCATATAGTTGGTTCATGCTTTTTAGTGCATTTTACCAATCTCTTCCAATTGACTGGATATTATTCCATTTACATTTAATGGCACTACATAGAAATTTCTTCTGTCATTTTTCTATTTTACCTTTGTAAGTCTTATAACATTTTTTCTCTCACTGTGGCATATATGGTCTGGAATTTTTCCCACAACTCTTTCAGTTCTTTCCCCTTCTAGTCACAGAGCATTTCATTCCTTAATAGTTAAACAGCAAACCTTGAGAAATAACTGTGAGCTCATGACTGATAAGTAAAATGTATGCTTAGATGTCTCTCCCAGAGACTCTAAGAATAATGTGATCTGTGAGCTGATTGACCACCTTTGTATCAATAGATTGCTTAGAAATTACTGTAAAGATGTAACTTCAGCCCTACTAACAATCAGTGTAAATGCTCATTTTACACACTTACTGTGAAAGTGTAAGTTCTGCCCTGCTGAAAAACACTGTGAATGTCAGGGCCTTGTATATCTCTCTTGAGCAATGCACATTAAAAAATATATATATATATATTTATCCACTTCCCCTTGTTTGCACTTGCTGTGTCTTTTCATTGTGTGCTCATCTTCGTTTTAGGAAGCACCAGTAACTGACCCTGGCCATCCAAATCCGGAGGGAGGCAGATGCCTGATCACTTGCTCTACCTCTGCTCCCTGCTCTTTGTATCTTTCATTATGTTTTCCTCCTTTCATCATCATGTGGCATCATCTTGTTGTGTCATCTTGTTGCATCATCTAGCAATGCCAGCCTGCTGTCTTGCTTGACTTCTTTAGGAGGTACTGAGAACAGCACCTGGGACCTCCCATGTGGTATGCAGGAGCACAATCACTTCAGCCTCATCCACTTCCCTGCACTTTGTTCTTCTCTTAAATTTTATTGAAGTATATCCACTCATACATAAACAATAAGTGTATAGTAATACTTGTAAACTTACATAACATCATACAAAGCTCTCATAACTCACCCTACCAACAATTCTTTGCATTGTTGTGAAACATTTTTAACTAATGATTAAAGAGCATCCTCAAAATATTACTACTAACCAAAGTATCTTACATTTGGTGCATTTTTCCCCAAACTGACCCTATTATTTTTATTATCATTATTATTTTATATCATTTATACATGAATATACATAAACAATAAGTGTATAGTAAATGTTGTGAACATACAAACATGCATAACATCACACAGGGGTCCCATACATAAATCAACACACCACTAATATCTTGCATTGTTGTGAGATATTTGTTATCAATTAAGAGAATATTGTCAAAATCTTACCACTAACTATAGTCCTAATTCTTACATCTGGTGTATTTCCCCCTAATCCACCCTATTATTATTATTTAAATATATTTTTGTAACAGATTTTGTAAACTTACAAAACAATCATGCACATGTGCAGAGTTCCCATACAACACCCATCTATAAACACACCATATTGTGTGAAACATTTTTTACAGATAATGAGATAATACCTTCAGATTATTACCAGTTCCATAGTGTACCTTTGGCACACTTTTTACATAAACTCTCGCGATCAACACAGTATATCTTTGGCATAGATGCAGGAATATTACATTATTACTCTTAACCACAGTCCACATGTCATTCCATTTGTATTTTCCCCATGCTTCTCCACCTTCCCAACACCCTGCAATTGTGAGATACATATGCTCTAGCTCATGAAGGACACTCTTGAATTTTTACCATTAACCATAATTCTCATCCACCTCTGGGTTTATTGTGTTATTCAGTGCCTAGATTATTCCCTATCTTTCTGTCAATTGACATTTACGTCCCTAGACTACCCTTTTCAGCCATATTCCCATTTATAAACCAGCTGTTACTCACTATAATGTGTTACTATCAATTCTATACATTTCCACAGTTTACAGTAAAGTTAATTAAAACTTCTATATGGATTAATCATCAGTAGTTCATCTCAGTCCTCCTCTTATCTCATTAAAGAATCCACCACCTACCACCATGTGTTGAAGATATTTTCCTATATTTTATTTTATAAGTTTTATGGTTTGTGCTTTTATATTTAGGTTTTTGTTCCATTTTGAGTTAATTTTTATAAGGTGTGAGATAGGTGTCCTCTTTCCTTCTTTTGGATATGGATATCCAGTTCTCTCAGCACAATTTGCTGAATGAACTGTTCTGCCCAAAGTGAGTGGGTTTAACAGGCTAGTCAAAAGTCACTTGACCATAGATGTGAGGGCCTGTTTCTGAAGCTTCAGTATGGTTCCATTGGTCTATGTGTCTGTCTTTACACCAGTACCATGATGTTTTTAACACTGTAGCTGGGTAATATTATTTTAAAACTGAAAGTGAGAGTCTTCCAACTTCTCTTTTCCTTTTTGAGATATTTCAGGCTATTCAGGACCCCTTACTGTTCAAAATAAATTTCATAATCATGTTTTCATTTTATTTTAAAAAATGCTGGTGAATTTTTTAAATCAGGATTGCATTGAATGTGTGTATCAACTTGAGTAGAATTGACCTTTTTAAAGGATTGACATGTTAATGATATTTAGTCTTCCTATCTGTGGGCATGGAATGTTCTTCCAATTATTTAGGTTATTTTTTATTTCTTTTAACAATGAGTTGTAGTTTTCTGAATACAAGTGCTTTGAATCAGTTATGTTTATCGAAAATATTTGGGTTTTATCTGTTATATTTTATTTTCACCACTCTTTTGACACTTTTAGTTACTTTTACTCATATAATCTTCTTTTCTAGATGCTCTTCCAAGCCTCTGTCTTTCTTGTCTTTCTTTTCAGGCTGTAGCACATAGCCTGATATTTCCTGCAAAGCCAATCTCTTGGTTAAGAACTCTCTCAGTTTCCATTTGTCTGTGAATATTCTGAACTCGCCCTCAGTTTTGAAAGACAATATTGCTCGGTATAAGATTCTTTGCTGGAAGTTTTTCTCTTGCATTATTTTAAATATATCATGTCACTCTCTTCTTGTCTCCATGGTTTCTGGTGATAAATCTGCATTTAATCTTATTGGGTAGCCCTTATATGTTATGTATTTCTTTTCTTTTGCTGCTCTCAAAATTCTCTTTTTGTCTTTGGCATTTGAAATTCTCTGATTATTTTGTGTCTCAGAATGGTTCTATTAGGATTTATTTGGATGGGAGTACATTGTGCTTCTTGGACATGGAGATTTATGTCCTTCAATAGGGTTGGGAAATTTTCTACCATTATTTATTCAAATATTCTTTCTGCCCACTTTCCACTCTCTTCTCCTTCTGGAACACCTATGACATGTATGTTTGCACTTCTTTTCCTGTCAGTTAGTTCCCTGAGACCTTGTTCAATTTTTTCCATTCTTTTCTTCACCTGTTCTTTTGTATGTTTGCTTTCAGAGTCCAATTCTTCAAGTTCACCAATCCTTTCTTATGTCTCCTCAAATTTGCTACTATATGATTCCAGTGTATTTTATGTTTCATTTATTATACCTTTCATTCCCATAAGATCTGCTATTTTTCTATGTACGCTTTCAAATTTTTCTTTGTGCTCAACCAATGTCTTCTTAATATCCTTAATCTTTTTAGCCATCTCATCGAATTTATCAAGGAGATTTGTTTGAACATCTAGATTAGTTTTCTCAACTCCTTTATGTCATCTGTAGGCTTATCTTGTTCCTTTAAATGGGCCATCTCCTCCTGTTTCTTATGTGGATTTTAATTTTTTGTTAGTGTCTTGGCATCTGGCTTGCTAGATGTATTTATTCTGTGTACAGTTTTTCTTTTTAGTTTAGAGCTTTCTTGCCTTTTCTCCCTTGTTGATTGTGTAGAAGAAGTCAAGGATGTAGTTGGTACTGCCAGCTGTGGAGGCTTAAGCTGCCTTCATTGCCCCAAGGACTGATGAAGTTTCTCCAAACTTTCTCCTTTGCCAGGGTAGAAACAGAGCCACAGCCATGTGTAATAATCCAAGTCATGAAGGCCTAGATTATAGTTGCTCAGAGAGACTGATGAAGCTTCTTTCCCCTTTCTCCACTGCCTGGGTAGGGGTTGAGCTGAAGGTGTGGGCAGCAATTTATGCTGTGCTGGTCCAAAATGACCACAATTGCCACAGTAAACTCCCAACTCTGTCCAGCTGAATGTACCTGCAGTTACCAGCAGAGGCTGGTGAATGGCCCACCAGCTTCCACCCTTCCAGAGGTGGGGCTGAAGCCTCAGCTAGGGTTGCTGGCTGATCTGGGTGAAAAAGCTGGTCCCTGTGGTCACTGTGATTTTCAGTCAGCCCAGCTTCCCCTCATGCTGGGGGTGGCATTAAAACGGCAACTTCCAGCTTCTTTCCCACTTGGACAGGTTCAATCTTTAGCTGTTCTTAGGGTTATACCTTAGCTGGCCAAATTTACTAATCAGTAAAAGTCCGTGGCCAACGGTCTCTTTCTCCCCTGATTTTGGGAAATGGGGCTTCCAATTCCAGCCACAGAATAGCTCCTGAGGTGGCTTGTGCTGCCAGAGTAAGATGATCACTGGCATCTGTGGTGTGGCCTGTATTTTCCCAGAGAGGCTGTCACAGACTTCCAGCTTTTTCCCTTGCAGTGTTGGGGCCAGGGCTTAGGCTAGAGCTGCAATCTGATCTGGATAGAAACAAGCCTTTCCTTCCCAGCACTGTGATTTTCAGTCCACCCTGCATCCCCTTGTGCCAGGGATGGAGTTAAAATGGCAGCTACTGGTCTCTCTCTGACCTGGAAAGTTTCAAACTTTAGCTGTTCTTAGAATTATACTTTAGCCCACCAAATTTACTAATAAGTAGCTAAAGTTGGTTCCCAACTGTCTCTTCCACCTCCATTTTTAGCATGTGGAACTTCCAATGCCAGCCATGGAATAGTTCCCAGGGGGCTTTTGTCACCAGTGGAGGATTGTTGTACAATTGATGTTTTAGAGTATTTTTATTGCAGCAAATGGAACTCAGATGATGAGAAACCCAAGCAGCACTTGGAGAGATGGGGGAACAAAGTTTTATTACATGTGGGCTCAGAGAAGAACCCAGTCCCCAAAGTCTGATCCCCAAGCTTTGGCTTTCATGAGCTTACATAAGGACTTTCCATGGAAAAATTTCTTAAGCAAACAAGCAGGCAGGCTGGGTTTACAAAAGCAGGAGTGTGAGTTTAGCTTATCTTCCTAAAGTAGACGGCCTTCATTGAAGGGGAGGAGAAGAGCTGTTATCTTCCTAAAGCTGTGCGTCTCTGCTGAGGGGGAGGAGGAGGGCTGCAGTAATTTCTTCATTATTTTCACTTTTAATATTTCTTTTCTCTTTCTGCTCCTCAGACTGACTTATTTCAAATGTCTTTTTTCAAGTTCACTGCCAGCTTGAATCTGCTCTTGAAACCCTCCTGACCATTTTTCATACCATTTATTGTCATCTTCAACTCCAGTCCTATTTTTTTTTTCCTTTAAGATTTTTCCCTTTCCTTTGACTCTCATATTCACTTTTTGTTTTTCTGACATCCTTTAGTTCTTTACCTGTACTTTCATTCACCCTCTTGAGAATTTTTAAGAACTTTTTAAAAAGACTTTGTTCAGTATGTCCACATTCTCATCTTCTTTATTGGTATTTTCTGTATTTTTATCCTCTTCATTTGGATGGACCATCATTTCCTTTTCCTCTGTTTGTATTGTATTCCTTTGTTGCACAATTTACATGCTAATAGTTAAAATGTTAATTATTGGATTTATGCCTGGGATTTTTGTACATTTTGTTAACATCTGGTGATAAGAAAAACCTTTTCTTGAGCTTCAGCACTCCTATCACAAAAGTTTGTCAAAGGCAAATGTAGTGTGAAAGGTTTTCCTTTTCTTTCTGGGCCTCTGTCTTGTCCTGTGGCTTTGTTTGTTCATTGTTTTAGAGCTCCGCTGTTTACAGGAGTTTGTCTGCTCTTTTCCTAGGACATTGACTGCCCTCTCCTGAGTATTTGAAGATGGCATGACTTTGTCCCAGACTGTTCTCTACAATAGTTTTTTATACTCCTTTCATTGTCTCATGCAGCTTTTGGGTAGAGTGCAAATTCTGGCAGGAAATCTCCCCAGGGATGAATTTCTCAAGTTGTTTTCCAGCCAAAATAGAACCAGGCACCAATGAAGGGCATGCAGCCTTGCTCCAATGTGTCCTGAAGGACAATAAGGACAGCCAAATCTTCTTGGATGGATCCCTAAAGCTGAGCTTTCCTAACCTGCCAATCAAATGCAGCACTTCACCTTAATCTCCCCCACAGCCCTGGGGAACTACTGCTTCTTTAAATCACCATTGTCTCTGCCCCTGTCCAGGAAAGTTTGAAACATTGGCTGCCACTACCCAAGTCTGGAGGAGGTTGAAACAATAATACCCCTCGGAGCCAGTACCCAGTGATCTGAATCTGATAATCGAAAGCTGTGACCAGTGATCAACTGTGCCTCCCTTGTTCCTGGTTACTAGGATTTTTACATCTCTTTCTGTCAGTAACAGCTAACCAGGGACTGTATGCCATGAGGGTGGCCTGTTGTGAAATTGTTGGATAGGCAACAGTAGCTGCCACTCAGAGATAGCAATTACAGTTTTTTCAGCAGAGTTTCTGGCCTTTTCCTCCTGCTTTTCCATGGATGTTATACAGGGTTTTCCTGGTTTATAAACATTTAAAATAAGTGTTTCAGATGGTTCCTGCCTGTTTTATATTTCTTGTGGTAGAAGGATTGATACTGGAAATCCCTACTCTACCATCCTAATGTCTCATAATTTTGTTTTCACCTCCAGGTCAACGTCTTCAATTCTAATAGTCCCGTGAATAATGACTGTCTTCACACTCTTCACAATATTGTTCTTGGAGGTCTGATTGTGGGTAATTCTGGTTCCAGAATGGGAAGACATATAAGAAGCCATGAACCAGGGAACTGTATGCCAAGCATGGAAAACACCAACCGCATTGATTTTAGGATTGAATCAGCTAGCCAACTCCTTGGAATTCATGAGAGATGCTCAAAGTCTGATTGATTCATACCTTTCCTCTGGATGATGTAGACTGCATGCCATAGATACCCTAACAGTGATTCTTTACCTCTAACCAGGATGATAGACAAGAGGCAAACTCTCAGTTTAGCCCATAGACTAATCAATTCTGTTTTGCTCAAGACGCCACCATACAAATGGTATGAATGCATGATGAAAACAATTGCCAAAAAGTCAAACAATTCTTTTCTATAATTTGCAAGATACTCTCATTGAAACCCTAAAATCAGTGGAGCAAGTTGTTCTGTAGTGTATCTTGGGAACACAGGCTCAGTCACAAAAATATTTTAGTAAAGGAAAAATGTATTACTTAGCACAATGGCCCAAAGAGGAGGTGAAAAGATTCAATCATGGCCAGTCTCCCAGTTTGGCAAACTGCTAAGCCCAAGTTGGTAGATGGCTGCACTACATGTCCCACTAGGAGAGGAGTGACTCTGTACTGTTTCAGTGTTGAGTGTTTATACACTCAGAGTGAAAAGGACAATAAATCTTGACAAGTTTGCTCCTACTAATTTCACAATCTGGAATGTTGTGCACTTAAATAAACTGAAAAAATTGCATTATTGTAAATCACAGTCACCTTGTTGGTGCATTATTATCAGCAGGCCTAATTAAATGCCAGAAAATATAGCCATTGTTCCATGCAAGGATTTGAAGGAATTGGTTTCCTTACACCTAGCTCTTCTGCCCTCTTATTTTAACCCATATCTATCCCTAGAGTTGATAGGTTTATGTCCAAGAGACAAATCTTTGTGCCCTCCATGTGCCATGCAGACCCTGAATCTCAACAGAATTGCAACACCTATTCTAGTTCATTGGACACAATGAACTAATTCACACAGGACAACTGACAAGGAAATGATTATGGACAATGACCACCCCAAAGAACAGAGAGAGCCTACAACTGCAAGTAAGAGAGTCCCCTCCATCTGCCCCATGGGATATAAACCCCCTCTTAATTAGAGATGGAATGGTCAAAACCATCCCAGAATCTTCAGGATTGGGATATGAATGATGGACTAGAGTAGACTTACTGTTATTCTACTATAGAAATAGGACTTTGGTAGGACAAAATAGGTTTGGATTTTATTTACAGTATCTTTATGGCAATGGGTGGGAACAGGGCAGAAGCAGCAGGATGAGCAAGGCTTGTTTCTGGGCAAATTAACCCATAATTGTTTTAACCTACAATTGTAAGAAATGCACACATGGGTAAGAAAATGTTTCTGCCTAACTTACTGAATCTATCCTAAAAATTGTGTCTTAGGGGAATATACAAATTGATGGACAAGATTTCTAGGCCTATTTCTGTTTTTGCATTGACTGCGTTTCTTATCATCTTGCCCCAACAACCTTGCTCAATCCCCTCAGATGTCTCCTCTCCCTCTCTCTGGCTTCACCTTGGCACATAACTATGCTTTCCCCTCTATGTATCATCAAAAACTGAGATAACAGCTTTGCCAAAGGACTCCACCACTGTAAGTACTGCTACATCACTCATCTCAGAGGTAAAGGTTTTAGATGAGGCTTAGACCATTACTTGGCCCCACTTATTCATTTCCAATTCAAGCAGCTGTGATCTTCTCACACTTCAGCCAACAACTTCACTGAAACTGGTCTTCTAAGGTTATCATTTACATTCAAAGTTCTCAAATGCAATGGACACATTCCTTTCTTTATCTTCTTGATCTTTTCTTCCTGATTTCTCATCGTTGTTTACAGGTTTGATTATATTCTTCTCTACCACCACCTTGACTTACTTATATCATCATTTATGAATTCCTTCTTACCCCAAGGATTTTTCCTTCTCAGAGAAGTCTTCCTCAATTTGTTCCACCCGTGTTGATGTCTCCAAGGTTCAATCTCCTGCCCATATACCCCTCACTCTACATACTCTCTCTGAATGACTACAGCCAAACTATAGATTCAATGGAATAAATTTGCAAGTGAACCCAATCCTTCACATCTCACAAGAATTGTCTCTTCAGTCCTAAATCTGAATTTCCAATTGGACTCTCTTGGATACCTCAAACTAAAGCTCTTTCCCCAAAGTTCTGCCCCCTATTCCTTGTCAGGGTGACTATCATCACCAATGTTGTAAACCAGAAGATGAAAGGTTTCCTTGACATGTCCTGCTCTCTCATTCATTGATGCAGTTAGTGATGATGTGTCAACACTACTATCTAAATATATTTTCTTAATTTCCCTCCTCCTCCCTGTTCTTCCTGCCATAGACTTTGCCCAAGTCTTCATTACTTGTAGCCTGGCTCTCTATTGCAAGATTCATACTAGTTCTCTGTCTCTTGACTGGCATCTCTCCAATTCATTATCTATGTTGTTGTTATTGGAAAATATAACACCCTTATGAAAAATCTTTCAATTGTTTATGTAGTCTGCACAGTAAAGTCCAAATTCCTCAGCAGTTCTTACGAAAAATCTCATGGCCTGGCACCATTCATCTCTCCAGCTTCATCCCCTACCATCTCATCAGAGCTATATTACACTAGAGGTAAGCATATTCTAGACAGCATTCTGAAGAGAAATTCTCAAGTTATTAATAAAATTTTGATCAAATAATTTTAAGTTTGTGAAAGTGGGGAAATTGGTTTAAACACAGTAAAGGGCCTTAAGAATATCCAAGAAAGGAAGTGAATGTAAATTTTGACTACCAAACTCATGTTTTTTATTAAAAACTCATTGTCATCTTTAGGAATTCAGTTTAGAAAATGCTGCTGAAGGCATTGGGAAGAGCTTATAACTGTTCCTAGGATGTGCTTCCTTGCTTCTCCACCTCTATATGAGGTGCTATCCATTTAATCACTTACTCCTTTGTTTTTTTCATTCAAAAACATTCATTGCACATTGACTGTATATAGTAAAATTAGTATAGATTGGACATTCAGAGGGAGAAAATAATCTACATGAGCCAAATTAGCAAACAAGTGATTATAACAATCGGCTAAATGCTATGAACTTGTCAGTATAAAGTGGGTGGAACTGAATTGGGGAAGATCATGAGACAGTAATCCTGCCCTCTCCTTCTTTACAGGGCTATCTCTGAGATATGTGTCAGAGTTTTATTTTAGGAATTTTGAAGCTTAGATGTTAAGTATGCATATATTTTGTTATATTTTCCTGCTGCATTGATTCTTTTGTTATTATGAAATATCTATCATTGTCTCTAGTGATATTTCTTGTAAAGTCTACTTTGTCTGATACTAATATATTTACTCCAGTTCTGAATGGTATGTCTTTTACCTTCATTTTATTTTCAATCTGTTTGTGTCTTTGAATCTAAGGTATGTCTCTTGGAGACAATAAATAGTTAGATCTTGTAATTTCATCCAGTGTGATGATCTCTAACAATTGTTGGGCTGTTTAGGCAATTCACATTCAATGGAGCTGTTGGCATTTCTGAATTTATATATCCCATATTGTAAATTATTTTCTATGTCTCCTCTCTTGTTTGTTCTTCTGTTTCTCTTGACTGTCTTCATTTGTGTAAGTTATTATTTATTTTACCATTTAAATTAACTTGTTTACTTTTAACATTTCCTATAGTTATTCTTTTGGAATTCTAATTGAAATATTGGAATGCATATTATTTTATGACAATCAACTTCAGATCAATGGTAATTTAATTCCAGAAATATAGAAACTTTGCTGCAATAAACCTTCATTTCTTCCCCCTTCTCTTTAGGTTGATATGATATATATTTTTATATATTACTAATGCTTCATGTAATAAAATAAGTACTGATTTATGCAATTTTACATTTCTTAAAATAAAAGAAGAAATGAGAAAGTGTATACCATAGATGTTTTTATATTAACCCACATATTTATCATTTCTTGTGCTCTTCATTACTCCCCAAATGGAGTAAGGTCCTTTCAGTCTGAAGTACTTGTTTTCAATTTTCTTGTAAGGCATGTATGGTAGATGAAATTGTAATTTCCCAGAACTGCCAAATTCTTATTCTGAATCTCTATTACTTTGTGTATGAACCTACTAATAAATAGGACCTTAATTCTGGATCCTTTATAATGTGAGCAATTTGGCAAACATCAGCAAGGGAAAGTCATAAACAAAGACCTAGGACATCACCATGTGATGAAACGTTGCTATCACTAGAATAACTGACTCTAGGATAAACCATAGGCATGCTGTCATCTTGATTTTGGACTGCTTGTTTCTGAAATTGTGAGTCAAGAATGCTAGTTATTTAAGCCAACTGCTTAAATATTTTGCATTTGCCTAACATGGATTTTCTTTTTTTCAATTTCATTTTCCTGGATATAGAATTCATGCTTGACAATATTTTCCTTACAGTGCTTTGACCTTGTCATTTCACTGATTTATAGCCACCATCCATTAATTTTATTGATATTCCACTTTGTGTACTGAGTCGTTTTCTATTCTTGCTTTCAAGATTTTCTCCCTGTACTTGATTTTGTTTAATTTCCTTTTTCTATCTGAATTTAACTTTGAGTAAGTTTGATACTCAAACTCAAAGAGAGAAAAATTCTACTGAAATAACGAATCTTTCAATGATCTCTGGATAAAAATAATTACCATTTTGCAGGAATTATTAGGCATAACGGATAATTTAAAAATGTATCTTATGTGGGGCAGTAGTAGAGGAAGATTCTTGTGTAGTAGCATCAGTTTTGCAATTTTCTGATGGGTCCTCACATAGCAGTTTTATGTAGATGACTGGTGGTAGCTTCTCTGATTCTCTCATGAACTCAAAAGTTGGTTATTTGGCTGAAGGATTTTTCACATATGCTGCCCTTGCATGGCTTCTCCACTGTGTAAATCTTCTGGTGCATATGGAGGTCTAATGTACGGAAGAAGCATTTGTGACACTTGGCACAAACAAATGGTCTCTCATTCCTATGTCTTCTCTGGTGAGTGTCTAGTTGAGAGGGATACCTAAATATCCTGGGACAGTTCTCTCACTTGTATGATTTTGGGGACTGTGGACTCTTTCTTGGTTTATCCTACATCTGACTGCTCCATCATTGTTTT
>JAQZBX010046120.1:0-20853 GCA_029593785.1 Cabassous unicinctus | reverse complement strand
AGACAATGAGCAAAAACAAGCAGGGGGCAAATGTGGCTCAAGCAGTTGAGTGCCCGCCTCTCACATGGGAAGTCCTAAGTTTGGTTCCTGGTGCCTCCTAAAGAAAAAAACAGATGAGCAAAAAAACAAAAAACAAAACAAAAACAAAAAACACCAATGAGCAGACAGATGAGGTAGCCATCTCGGGGGCGGGGGGAGGGGAACTGGATATGCAATGCCTTATTTTACCCCAAACTCTACCACAAGATATTGCTAAATATGTAATTCTCTTTTTACCTCCTAAAAGATGGAAGACGTCTGATGTTTTCACATTGATTATCTGATAAAAAATTTATTCTTCTCTTGGCCTCTGGGACATTACAGCACAGAACACTGAGAGGCTGGGAATAGAAATGCTCTAATAGAGAAAGCTGAAAGAAATGTGAAGATTAAATATATTTTATATTTTGGCAGTAAATTTTTTGCTCTATATCTGCTCAATTTTAAGTTTTTTTCAAGGAACAAAAGTATCTGTGGCACTAATGTATTTAATAATGTCACAATAACACTGCAAACAACATATAAATGGCTTTATGCTACTAATATTTTAAGGTTCCAATTTTGTGGACAAGGTAAAAAAAATGGTAATCTCTGTAACGGAAACTAAGGAAACTAAAATAAACAGATAGATTAGCTATCTGCAGCAGCAACTCATAAGATACCTGTTAAGTGTGGCATGGATGGATCTAGGGTGTCACCTAAGGGTCCACCATATGCCCAAGTGTTCATAAGAAATACCAATCTAAAATATGAAATCCCAATCATAAGAACTGGTCTGCTACAATAAATAAGCATGCCGTAAGTTTTGCCTATTGGTAAAAATGAAAAATGAAAAATGAGGGCTGGCTGAAGAAAGCTTACCTTTTTAAATTATTTTATTCCATGGAGGAGAACATGGCATAGTATCTGGTGGCTACAAGTATTCTAGTAACTAGACTGCTGTGGTTGCCACAATGGAAGGGGGGGATTTCCCAGATTCTAACATAACTTGCAATATTCTCTCTCACAAGACTATCCAAATGTTAAACACTCCGATTCTAAGTGACCTCTCATGACCAGTTTGGTTTTTCAGATACTTTGGTACCAAAAAGACAGTTCCCTAAATAGTGGACATACACATTCTGGTCAATGAAAAATGGCATTTCCTCATCACAAATTAATAAATTAACATGCTCAATTATATATCAGTCTTAAAATATTTGATTGGCTTGAATGAGCAATCTAGAGTTGATCATTCCTCGAACTCATAATGAATTTCTGAGCCTTTATAGCCGAGGACCAGAAACCGAAGACCCGAGGAAATCCTCCAAAACAGTTCATTCCCAAGGCTTTAAGGCAAAGGGCCAGCCTAAGTTGGCAATAACAAGCACAAAATAGAAAGTAACTATTGGAGCTAAGTGCTAAATTATTTTTGCACAAAGTAACATAATCTTGTTTCTTATCTATATTTCCCAATTATACTGATGTGATAATATTTTCACCAATACTAACACCACTTTTTAAACATGAGAAAAGTAAGAACCAAACAGGATAAGGGTGGAGGAATGGAAGGAAGTCACAGGAGTTAGAGTGGAGCTGTAAAGAGGATAAGAACCCAGTATCACTTAACCACTTTTCCCAAGTGTGTTTTTAGTATCTGGGTTAAATAACAAGTTGGTTCAAATATCATGCTAATGAGGGAAGGGCTTAAACATATACAGAATGGTTATATACCCTGTTGTACTTCCTGGAGAAATTAAGCTTACAAATACCTTCTGCTGCCCATTAGGGAAAATGGAAGAATAGGTTCTGAAGGCTCTGCCATTTATTAGCAGTGTAACCTTGACAATATCATGTGCAAAACTGAGAATACATATTATTGAAATAATGTAAACTCTTAGCAGACTCTTAGCCTAGTCCTAAAGGGGTGCTTAGTAAGGTATCAGGAACCTATAAAATCATCTATCGAATCCCCTTATTTTACAGATGAGCAAATGGGAACCTAAGAGAGATTAAGTAACTTGGTTAATGTCCCTTTCTTTACTCACTTTCTCAATGGTATTTAAGACTATAGTTTATATTTCCTGAAACTCTTCCTTCATGACTTTTTATGTGATACTCTGCTTTCTATTGGCTTTATTATTTTAACTCCTTTTCTGCTGCTCACGCTTAAATGTCAGCATACCTTAGGGTTCCCACTTTAAACGTCTCCTCACTCCTTCTGAATGATGCCTCATCCTCAACTTATGAGTTCAACCACCACCTTTTAATGATAAATCCTTTATCTATTTCTAGTCCAAATCTTCATATCCAAAACATACTTCTTAATTAACCATATAACAAAGAAACTTAACATTTTCTTACAACAAACTTGCTCTTTGCTTTGTATTAACATATACACTTAATAAGTTGTAGTAACCTCCAATCCACCTGGCATGCTGTGTGTTACCTTCACTCCTCTTATTTGTCCTATCATCCACTTAGTCACCGGGTTCTGTCAGTTCTACCTTATCCTCAAATATGTGTCCTTCCCTTTAGTCCCCTATCATACCTTGGTTTAGGCCCTTGTCACATCTTGTCTAGATTACTGTACTAGCCTTCGAACAGCTCTCCCTGCCTTTGCCTGGAAAGCTCTTCCAGTTTTGACCCGGATTACTCCTATTCCTTAGAATGACACTTCCACACTCCTATAGGACTCCCAGGCATGTTTCTTTTATAGCACTGACTACACAGAATTGTAACTGTGGATTTACTTTTCTGCCTCCTTCACTGGACAATGAGCATTTTGAAGGCTGAGATTTATTTTTCCTTTGTATCTCCAGGGCCCATCACAGTGCCTGGCTCACAGTAGGCCCTTGATAAATATTTGTAAGTAAATGAATGAATGAAATGAAATGAAGTAAATGAAAGAAGTAATTTAGGAAGTTATTAGACCTCAATAGCACTTAATTTCACATTTTGCTAAGGAAAATAATGTTTTCTTGCTTTAAAATACCCTTTCTAAAAAATTTAAGTTGGAAAAAAAGAGGTATAGTTAAGCCATAAAAAAACACAACAGTGTGGAGGAGGAAGAATACATATGAGAAATAATTCATAATCTTCAAAGAATGGCATAAACATGAGGTATTATATCATATTGCACTTTTGCACCAAAGGTTACTATCTATAGGGGCTTTAATGAACTTAAATTGGCATGTGTCCTCAATCATGACATTTTGCTAACATAATTTAGGTAGTTGCCAAGAAAAGGAAATAATATTACCTTTTAAGCAGCTGGCGAATATTGTCCTCTTTTTTCAGATCAGAACAAATGTTCTGAAGCTAAGCCCATGAACTGGCTTCTGGCAATTCATGAACTCCCAGTGAAAATGCAAAAAGGTCCCTCCTCTGACAAAAGTGTAATGAATCAATGGAATGGACTAAGGTCTTCTTCCTACTATTGATATACTAATTAATGTATTCTCTACATTCTGCTGCAAGGTAACTGAAGAAATGGTAGAGCCTAGAATAATATAAGTTGAATTTATTTATTCTAGATTTCCCATTAAAAATGCCTTAAATATCTGACTAAATAGACAGTCAGAAAAGAACATTCAAATTATTTAGAATCAGCTTGTAAATTTTCAAATGCATGTGTCTTCTTACCTGAAGTCCTTTTATAAAGTTCTGAATTGAGAAATCATGATACAAAAATATGTTGGTCAGAACCTGTAACACTTTTTCACTTAGTTTAAAGGGAAACTGAGGTGTAAGAAGTAGCTGAAAGAGATAAGGGGTGGGGGACATACTCCTTTTTACTCTTTACTCTTCATAAATATGAAGTATAAATAGTGAGGCAAGAATGTTAAAACGACTCAATAACTGTGAAAGCAGCAATAACAGTGACTTTGTTGTGTGTGTGTATAGGTCAAATAACCATTTTTTAAACTTATACAACAGTAACAAACTTTTAAAAAGTTATTCATAGCTTTTAATTCATATTACATATTCATATTACATATGAAGAACCAAAGCTCCCCACTATCCTTCATCCAAAACCTAATTTTTAAAAACACTGTCTATTAACTATATACAATTCTTTTTCTCCCACCAGCAGCCACTGCAGAAGCTGCAGCCTTTGGCAATGTTTGCTCGAGATAAGATTTTTCTTTTGTCCCCACTGATGCAAATTAATGAAGGGTAGCACATTATGTGCAGCTGAATGAGAAACAAAACACAATTAACAGATGTCTGTTTTCAAAAATATACAATAGCTGAATTTGTATCAGTTAGCTAATTTTCAATGGCCTACAGTAAGGACTTTACATGTGGAAACGAAAAGTCATACTAGGATTCTTCTTTTAAAGTAAAGAGAAGCACAGCCGTCCAAAACTGACTTTAGCCACCACAAAATAATCTTAAATACTGTAGCTGGAAATAGTTTTCCTAAAGTGCCTGTAAATCATATGGATACCATCTTTATAGAACAAAAACCGTAGAAATGGTTAGTAAATATATGGTGAGTCATCACTGGTTTACCTCACGCAAGCAGCATAAAGCACAGCTTTAAGGAATTGAGTTGAGCAACAATTTGTGGAAGGTCAATACTAAAGAAACATATTACTATTTGGGTAGAAACATTATAGTAGCTAAGGTCTAAGGAATTTTTAGTACTTATTTGTTCTGAAGAGCAGCATGGCAGTTAGCTAGGAAAGAGTCCACTGAAAACTTCAAATGTTTTCATATTAAATATAAGAGCCTAAATGTATTATTATTGTTACTGAGAATTCTATAAATTCTGTAAATATTTATTTTAAAAACCTATGATTTTTCATAGAGTAATGACATATATATATATGGTCATTGCTTTCATGAAGCTTATATTTTATCTGAAGAGGTAATATGATAACACTATAAAAATCAAATAAAAAATGAAAATAAGTGAAGGAAATATGTTCAATATAATACTTTGAAAGATGTAGAGATTTATCACTAACATTTATATTTACAATCTATTCTTGGCAATTTTCTTTTAATCCTATTTCACTGGTAAATTTTTTTCTTTTTACCTTATCAAGAATGGTAGTCAGGTGCTCCTTGCAAGACAAAGATTGGAATAGTTCTATACACAATAGAGATGATACTGCATGAGGAAGCAACCGGTGGATGATAATAGGAGATGTGGCGATTCCAAAAATGAGTATTAGTGGAAATTCATGTAGATGTTGACTAGTTTTCAAAGTAAGATACAAAAGTGGAATTTCTTTAGTAAATATATGTCAATACATATTTCAAAATAAGACAACCTTTATTATAACGCCTATTTTTATCAGACACTGCTAATAAGTGTCACTCCAAATACTAAAATTTTCTAGGGAACTCAATTTCCTCTGTTAAAATAACACAGGAATAGCTTATTTTCCAGATACTCCAGTTCTGAAATCAATCTATTAGTGAATCTTCTCATTTTGTAAATAAAAACACAGAGCTCCAGAGAGATCGAGTGCCTCCCTCCAAGATTATACAGTCTCAAGTATTAGAAGAGGCATTAAAAAATCATTCAATTTAATCTTTCATCCAAAGTATGAGCCCTTGTTACAGTCTTCTTCAAAGCTGGGCATCCAGCCTATGCTTTAAGTGTTCAGTGACATGAAACACATTAATTTCCAAGGTAACTTATTCTATTTATGGACATTTCTAACATTCTATGCCACCCAGTTATAATAGCTAAGCATTAGAAAACTTTTCTTACACATATGTAAGACATCGTTTTAAAGGACATTATTTTAAAATGTTACATCTCTTCCTTGCATTCTCATCAAACTTAGTGAACATGATTTATTTCTTGGCATTGCCAGTATGGCTTCCACAGAGTGAAAAAGCACTATCTTTGGGGATTATTACAAGTCAGAGACCCCTATATATCATAGCTGATGATTTTGCTTACTCCCTTCTGTTAACTATTGTTTTCCAGTATTCTAAGTGTATGCAGTTCTACCTCCATAGGAGTAGAGTACCTGAACTCTCTTACTGTTTTAAGTTCTTTTTACTTAGTTTTGATAAAGTAGCCATAAGTCTTAGCTCCAAAAAAAGTAGAACTTTACTGTCACTATTCTGTACTATACACATTGCCAGCATGTTAAGCAGTTCAGTGTTAGCATTAAGAACAGTGTTAGCAGCTAGAAATTTAAAAATCAACAGGGGGAAAAAAAAAAACACTATCAAAATAGAAATAAGTATGTTAGTAAATTATAATACAATATAGCTTTAGGCAAATGTAGCCATAACTATTAAGACAAGTTAACATTTAGTGTAAAATAAATTATATACTAAAAAATGTACCATGAGAAATGCATGCCATTGGATTTTAAAACAGGGTTACTTCAGTTTTGAGTCTCAAAGAATTGTCTTGAAGATCTAATGAGATCATGAAAGTAGTTTCTCAACTGTAATTATATAAGTATATAATAACGTTATTTATAAAATATTATTCTTACTCAGTAAAGCTATGGGTAACACAGAGCCCTCCTAAAGGTGGAGAACAGGTATTAGAAAATAAAACCTGACAAAAATACCTCAACCTGGAGTAATTTATCCATTTAATTTAAGATACAGACAACCTGGTAAGATAAAATACATTTTATACTGCCTCACCATGCTACTTAAAAACTCGCTGTGATCGGTCTTTTGATTCTCATTCTTGGGTCAAAAAGTAAATGAAAAATCTCTTTTAATACTCAATTATTAAGAACTTGAAATCACGCTGGTTTCCATGCAGTTGGTATTAAAATAAAGATTAAATTGCTATTCATTTTCTTTAAAGGTTGCTTTTAAGTTAAAAGTACTGTTTTCTTAGTAAAAAAAAGAATGGTAGTACAAAAGCTAAGGGACACAACATCTACCTGCTGATAATTATGAAGTCTTGGAGTACTTTTGTGGTGAAGCTTTCCATATCCTTCAAGATAAGCACAACAGGGGGAGACTGCCATTGGCTAGAAGAAGTCCTTTTTTCACCTGGCATTTTCGGGTCTGTCCTCTTTTAAGCCATCATGGAAAGAAGGAGTTAAAAGTAAGTCTTACCACCCACACAATGCTATAATACATATTGTCACATGTTGATATATCTTCCTTTTCAGTTCACAGTAACATTGTTTCTTTTATTTCTCTACCACATAATAAATAGAAACTCATTCCACCAGTTACTAGCAAAATCTTTCTGTGTCTGACATGGGAATAATAACCAAGAAGAAAAAGGTTCAGTAAAATCTATAACTCATATGAAATATTTATATTTTCAGCAATCTGAGAAAATGACAGGAAAAGCAGGGGGAGAAGAGAAAATTTTCTACAAATTGATTTTTCTGTTGGTAGAATGCTGTCGTTAGCTTTGCTTTAGGTGAGAACTAGTTTTCTTTTTTGTTTGTTTGTTTTTATTTTTGAGAACTAGTATTCTTAATAAACAAAAAGGCTATAACACTAGTTGCTATTCTGCTACTGTGAAATTTTAAGGTTGAAAAGAATCTTAAGTATCATCTTGTTCCAATCCCAATCTTTTAACGATATCTGACAAATTGTAAATAGTGTTTGATTTAAACAAAATCTAAAATTAGAGATCAAATTAAGACATTATGGTAAGGATTAGATCTAATTTAGTACTGATAAAGCAAAATAGATATTTTTATGAAATTTCACTTATGACTTCAGAAGAAATATTGATTAGAAAATATCACAATATTTTTTTCCCATACTATTTGGCTACACTGCATCATACAATAAGACTGTGATTTTATGGTGCAGTGACTCATGAATCACGTAGGCTATGAAGTTTTACCAGATACTGTCAAGACAGGATGGAACTTCTGTGTGTGTGTGTGTGTGTGTGTGTATGCTGACTATACTTTACTTACAGAGCATTTATTCCCAAAGAACTCTAAACATGGAACAATAAGATTAAACAAAAGAGACTATTTCTCACAGGACTAAGTTGAAGTGAGTACTGGCACTGCCCAAAAGCAAATACTGAGGAATCCAAGAGATAGGGTATTAAAGTTATAGGCAATGTCATAGAGATAGCATTTGCAACAGAACCAATTCATGATGCTCTGGTTTTGCAACCAGATAACATTCTTCTACAAATAAAATGTCCTTGTAAGAACCTAAGCACTTACCAAGAATTAGGCTGCATACTAATAAAAGAAAAATTTTAAATTCTAGTAGCTTTAGGAAAAATAAGTAGCTACTATTAACTTAACAGCTAGTACTGCATAAGCATATTCTTATTAGAATAAACACTACTATGTCTAATATAATCCCAAGCCTCTCCAATCATATGCCAATTTCCTGGGAGAAAATGATCGGTTTATATTTATTTACCTGTGTGACATTCATATACCAAGCAGAAAGGGAATCCATTGAACAATGTGTCTTTTTCTGGGTGATGTGAACCCTTCCCTCCTCTTTGGATTCTACATCTATATGGCAGTCCATCAACTGGGAAACCAGCTTTTGCAAAAAATGTTTCATATCTGCAGAATATAGAAAGTAAGAAAACTTAAAAGAAATTTAAAGTCCCTTGCAACTTCTTGACTGTATATTACATTATTTGGGTAGAATGCATTTTACCACACTTACCATCAATATCACTGACATAACAGTTAACATATGAACTGTTAATATTCATTGGTACCCATCTGGTAATACTTAAAACTTCATTAATTCAGATTAAGACTAGGCCAAAGTTCATGTGGGTATTGTGTATATGAAAATGTTACATAAACAAATATGTAAACTATAAGTTATTTTAGGAATAATATGCATTTAAATTATTTTGGATTATAAAATGTTTGCAAGCTCCTGAAGAACATCGAAAGTGTTATTTACATAAATTATTTTGCTAATTACAAATCTTCCTTATAGTCACTTTTAATGAAGATGTACTAAACGCTTCTACTTAATTCCAATCAGTTTATGAGTGAAAATAATAGAAACATAAAAAATTTTTGAACTTTAATTATTGCAGATCAGCCTATGTATTAGTCTAAATTCAGACACATTTTACTCTATGAGTGTACACATCTTTTATGATTTGATGCTTCACATATTCAATATTAGCTCTGTCAACAAATTATTTTTTATCATGGCAACTTTTCAAAGTGAGATGATAAGATGTGAGACTGCAAATATGAGCCCATGTAGTCAGTCTACTCTCTGTTGGGCTAAATGAGAGCTCCCATTCCCCAATTCTCAGCTTGCTGTCTCAAACCTTTCTACTTATTAAAAGTTTCACTAGGTTAAGGAATACATCTTTCAAAATGCCCACACTACCACCAGCAGTGACCTAGTGTTGAAGATTGAATCATGTCCTCCACAAAAGGCATGTTCATGTCCCAACCCCTGGTCCTGTGGGTGAAAACCAATTTGTAAACAGGATCTTTGAAGATGCTATTAGTTAAGGTGTGCCCAAAATGAATGAGGGCGGACCTTAATCCAGTATGGTTGAGATCCTTATAAACAAAGGAAATTGGACACAAAAAGAAAAGCTACAGGAAGCACCACGAAGGTGGAAGTCAACAGAACCTGGAAGAGAAAGGACTGAATATGCTACCACATGCACTGTCATGTGACAGAAAAGCCAAGGAACCCCAAAGATTGCCAGCCAGCCAGAAGATATCAACCACAGTGGGTGGCTGACTCTGAAAGGATGAGCCAATAAATTTATTGCTAAGAGCCCTGCAATTGTCAGGAATACTCTGGGAGGCATTAGAACTCAACCTCCAAATATGTGGCACTGTGCTCTTCCCACAAATAAAAAGGTGTAAAGAAAGCAAGAGAGAAAGAATGGGAGTTGGGATTGGGGGTGGGGGAAGGTAAGGAAGAGATTTGTAACATTTCACCAAGATTATAAGGTGTTTACGGCATTTATACTTTACCTGGACAATCTTTAGCTTGCAATGATACTACATATGGTGTGACATTATTCTGAAGGGTCTCTGTTAGACTTCTGAATGTTAAATCATGATCTGTTACGTTCACACCTATGGGATAATACAGCAATATTGCATCACATTTTTATTAACAATTTAACAACAAAATCTAACATGCCCAAGTGAACTACCAAGTAAAGACATTTTAAAAACATGATTAATAACAGAAACCAAGAAAACATACTGTATAAATAAAGAGATATCAATAATGACAGATATCTGGGAGGTACACACTGTATTTATTGGTCAGGAAAGATATTTAGCACTATTACTCTTTCAAAAGTATTACTTTGGATGTGTAATTTGACCTTGGAAACATCTTAGGAGTAATTTCATTACTCTGTCAAGTTTATAAAGAGTTCTTTAAAATAATGATTCCAAAATAAGGGGGTATTGGGAGTGGATGTGGCTCAAGCAGTTGGGTGCCCGCCTCGGGAGGTCCTGGGTTCAGTTCCCAGTGCTTCCTAAAGACAAGCAGACACCACAACAACAGATGCCACAACGAAAGGACGCCACGATTGCTGCAATCAGCAGACACCACAGCCAGCAGATGCCTCAGCCAGCAGGGAGTGGATGTGGCTCAGGCGGTTGAGCACTCACCTCCCATGTGGGAGGTTCCAGGTTCAGTTTCCAGTGCTTCCTAAAGAAGACAAAGTGTGCAGACAGGCTAGGGAGCCATCTTTGGGGGAGGGGGAAGAATTAAAAAAAAATAAGGGGGTATTGGGAACAGGTGTAGCTTAACCTGCTTTGCACATATAAGGTCCTGGGTTCAATCCCCAGTACCTCCTTAAAAAAAAAAAATTGATTACTTTACATTTTCTATCTTCTCTGAAATCAGTTCTTCTGTTACAACAATAAATCCACTTTGGCCCATGGTTGTTTTCCCACCTTATGTTTGTTCATTCCTTAGTCTTGAGGATTTGGGGATGGTGATACCCACTCTGTTTCAGACTGGGGGTGGAGGGGTTTCTTACATATATATTTTTGAAATTAAAAAATATGCAATTGTGCTTAAGCATTGCTTGAATTCAGACCTTCTTTAGAGTATCAAAACTACATTTCTACATGAACAACCTGAAGATGAAATTAAGAAAACAATTCAATTTATAACAGTATCCAAAAGAATACTTAGCTATAAATCTAACCAAGGAGGGGAAAGACTTGTACACTGAAAACTAAAAAACATTGCTAAAAGAAATTAAACAAGATCTAAATAAACTGAAAGACATTTGTGTTCAAGGATTGGAAGACAATATTGTCTAAGATCACAATATTACTCAAAGCAATCTAGAGATTCAATGCAATCCCTATCAAAAGTCCAACGGCCTTCTCTGCAGAAGTGGAAAAGCTCATCTTTAAAGTCATATGGAACTGCAAGGAGCCCCGAATAGCCAAACTAATCTTAAAAAATAAGAACAAAGTTGGAGGACTCACACTTCCTGATTTCAAAACTTACTTCAAAGCTACAGGAATGAAAACAGTGAATAAGGGGGACGGATGTGGCTCAAATGGTTGGGCATCCGTCTCCCATATGGAGAGACCTGGGTTCGATACCAGGGACGATCCGGTAAAAAAATAAATAAAAATAAAAATAAATAAATAAACAGTGAATAATGGCATAATGATAGACATAAAGACCAGGGGCAATCCAGAGATAACCTATACATCTACGGCCAACTGAGTTTTGACAAAGGTGCCAAGACCAATGGGGAAAGGACAGACCCTTCAACAAGAGGTACTGGGAAAACTGGATAGCCATATGAAAAGAACGAAGTTGGATCCCTACTGCACACCATATACAACAATTAACTCAAAAACAATCAACAAATTAAATATAAATGTAAAATTATAAAACTCTTAGAAGAAAACATAGGGGTAAGTCTTAGCTTTGGCAATAGATTCTTAGACCTGACACCAGAAAATATAAATTGGACTTGATCAAAATTCAAAAGATTTGTGCATCAAAGGACATTACCAGAAAGTAAAAAGACAGCAGCAACCTACAGAATGGGAAAAAATAGTTGCAAATCATATATCTGATAAGGGTCTAGTACTTAGAATATATGAAAAACTCTTCAACAACAAAAATACAAACCAAATTTAAAAATGGGCAAAGGACTCCAATAGATGTTTCTCCAAAGAAGATATACAAATAGGCAAGAAGCATGTGAAAAGGTGCTCAATACCAATAATTATTAGGCAAAAGCAAATAAAAATCACAATTAGGTACCACTTCATACCCACTAGGATGGCTATAATCAAAACAACAGAAAGCAATATGGTGAGGATATGGAGAAACTGGAACTCTTGTACCTTGCTGGTGGGAATGTAAATAGTTCAGCCACTGTGGAAAACAGTTTGGAGATTTTTCAAAAAGTCAAACAGAATTATCATAGGGCCCAGCAATTCTACTCTTAGGTATATAGCCAAGAAGTTTGAAAATAGGTTCAAACAGATTCTTGCAAACCAGTGTTCACAGCAGCATTATTCACAATAGCCAAAAGGTGAAAACAACCTAACTGTCCATCAAGAGATGAATCGCTAAACAAATTGTGGTATATACATACAATGAAATATTATTCAGCCATAAAAAGGAATGAAGTAATGATATATGGTACAATGTAAATGAATCTTGAAAATATGCTCAGTGAAAGAAGCAAGACACAAAAGGTCACATATTGTATAATCCCATTTATCTGAAATATCCAGAATAGGTAAATCTAGAGACAGAAAGCAGATTGGTGGGTGCCAGGGGCTGGAGGGAGAGGGAACAGGGATAACTGTTTAATGAGTATGAAGTTTTATTTTGGAGTGATGAAAATGTTTTGGAACTAGACAGAGGTGGTTGTTGAACAACACTGTGAATGTACTAATGTACACTTTAAAATGGTTAATTTTACGTTATGTGACTTTCACCTCAATTAAAAACTAAACAAAACAAAAAATAACTATTTCTAGCAGGCATTATGGTCTGTGATGGAAATGCTGCATCTCTGAACAAATGTGGTAGTTCGATAAAACACTGGCTTATTTTGTCTTTCATGGACTGACTTTATAAACTACTTAACATTATGTTTCTTAAAACAATGGGCTTGTCTATTGCAAACAAGATAAACAACAATGTCTTTAACTCTAAAGATGTTCTCTTTAGGCTACTAACTTGAAACACATGATTTCCACTAGCTATTTTCTCCTTTTGGCAGTAGGCAAGGCAGGGATTTAAATTTTCTTTAGAAAACATTACCCACCCCCTGTCAAGCAACAGTGCTCTCACAACAGCCTATCAGACTATTCCTATTGATTGTGCCTCCCTCCCTCTACCTCCATTTGAGGAAACCTGGCAGAAGAGAATCATAGCATCCAACAGCACAAGGGGCCATCCCTGGGCCTCAGTCTCTCATTCATTGTTGAAATTAGATGGCAGGCTGTACTCTCAAGCTGGCCAACAGCATTATAAAATCATTCTCTTGAGTCTTGCTACTCAAACTGTGGTCTCCGGACTAGCAGTATGGACATTACATGCTAGAAATGTAGAATTTCAAGTCTTATCCGAGACCCATTAATGAAAAATCTACATTTTAACAAGATCCCCCATACTATATGTTTGTAGTATTGCCCTGAGTATCAGGAACAAGATAGAGGTAATGAGAAGTCTTAAAGGCAATATTAAAACATTAGTTTCTTATCTCAGGGCCCACTAGTATAATAAACCCTGAATAAAAAACCAATTGGAAGTGAAATGAAGAGTATGTTTGGAATCCAAATCAATTCAACTTTCTTTTCAAAAGGAATGATGGAGGGGAGCGGGTGTAGCTCAGTGGGTGAGTGCCTGCTTCCTAAGTACAAGGTCCTGGGTTCGATCTCCGCTCTCTCTTTAAAAAAAAAAAGATACATGCTAATATTCCAAAGAATATTTCTCCCATTGCCCTGGAATCCAAATGCAGGGTAAATATGGGATATTAATGAAAGTTATTTAAGTATTAAGAAGTTTATAACCTGCAATTCCAAAGCAATTTATTCAAACCCCTTTCTATGCAATTAAGAGATCAAAAAACTAAGCACACGAAAATAAAATTAAGGACATAGAGCAATTCCATTGAAGATATGACAAAAATAAAGTATAAAAAGTCCATTCTACTAACACACTGATGATTCCTTTATTACCAAATCTAAATCTCATATAGTCTCATAATACAAGGAAGAAAGAGTAAAATAAATAAGTATATTTCCTCTTCATTTTTCCGGAAATTAACAAAAAATTGAGGAGATTGTTAACTAACCCTAAATCAACTTCTTCTCATTGCAGATATGTGATCAGCATAAGGAACTTTCCTGGTTTTCAATGTATGTAAAACAAACTATAACTGGTTTAATTTTATAGTCAAAGAGACAAAACAAGCTATCCCCCACTATTCTCAATAACAAAACCACCAAACACACCAAAATACACATACACACAAATACATGCAATACCTAGAACAAGAGCAGCAGCTGGGATTTCTCTGACTTTTATCTGATCGCTCCAGTCTCTTGAATTCTTCTGGAATCCAGAATGAGACTTTTGCAGAAATTCAATTAAACTGTCAAACAAGTTTTTATTTAATTCCTCTTGTAGTTGCTACAAAGAAAACACAAAACTTTATGAGTTATTAGCAGTGATCTGACACATCATTCCTAGTTTTGAAAAGAAAAGTATCATGGATTAAATAACAAGGATTACATCTAAATGATTATTGGATGAAATAAAAAAAGTTTTTCCTGAAATCTCTAGTGATTAGTGCATTGGATTCCCCTACTAAGGAACTTTTCTCATTTATTCATTTAAAAAATATTTATAAACTACCCTACACATGAATGATAGTCTCTACCCTATAAAAGTGGGGAAACTGGCCAAGAACACCAATTAAAATACTATATGTAGAGTACTAAGATAATACGGGAGGAGGAGCAAAGATTAAGACCATCCAACTTAGGTTGAGGAGGGAATATTTCTGAGCCAAGTCTTAAAGGAACATCATGCATTAGCAAGTGATGGAGGAGGCGAAGGAAAGTGAAGGAAAAGTAGAAGGAATGAGGAGTGGGGGAGGCAAGGGGGGCAAAAGCACCAAACATCTGGGGAACCACAAGTATGGCTGTGCATAAAGAATAAGAGAAGTGGTGGGAAATGAGACTGGGACACATAAGCAAAGGGCTAGATCAAGAGAAGACATATATGATATTGAAGGGTTTAGATTTTATCCTTGGGGGAAGGCACTGAAGGAATCTCACAGAGAGATGTGACTAAATCAGGACTAAGTATGGTTATTCTGACAGCACTGTGTAGGCCTGATTGGAGAGGATCTAGAACTGGCAAAGGAACGAGAAATCTCCTGTAGCCTGGCAAAGGGCTGCATCTGCCTGAAGGGGGAATTTTTCTAATTTGGCTGATGGTACCATAAAGATTAGTGGCAGATCTGGAGGGTTTGACATTAGAAACAGGGATGTCAGTTAGGAGGATATTATGACAAACCAGGTTAACAAATGAAGAGGGTCTAAACTAGAAAACAAAAACTCAAATACATTCAAGGGTCACATGGAATACATGAATGGCCAGAGCCACTAGTATAAAGCAATCAAGACTGGTACTGAACTAGAAAGTGCATACCCTTCCCAAAGGCATTTAAAAACAAAACAAAATACAACAGCATGTTTGCTAAACAGAACAAGTCTGCTTGAGATGCTGGCCCTAGGGCTACCAATTTGCTAGAATGGAGAAACTTTTCAGAGCTGGAATCTAAATAACATGGTAATGAATATAGGGATGAGGGAATGAAGGCGTTTAGGAATAGCTTGATTTCTTACTTACATAACTGAATGCATAATTTAAAGAGTGCCATCATTTAAAAGCTGTGAGTAATGTAAAAGGGTCCTTGCTTTATCAGTTATCAATGGAAAAATATATTCCAGTACCTGAAGCTATGCTTAATGTTTTCAACATAAGTATTTTTTAGGATGTACAGATTATGCTTGACCAATATTTCCTACATTGCATCAATATTCGTGTTAAATGGTAGAAGGAAGATGAAAAGCACTAAATATGAGATTTACAGAATTAAAGAAATGCCAGGTTATTAAAAGGAATACTCACTTCAGTTTCAAATTTCATCTGTTGCCATATCAACTGGTAAGTTTCAAATCGAAGCTTACTGTCTTCAGACCCACTTTTCCCTTTAACAAAATAGTCCTCTAAAAACACAGAAGAGAAACAAGTACATTTCTTAAATTTATTTTTATATACTAAAAGTTGGAAAATCTCTCTTCAAAGTAATACAATAAGTGATGGAGTTGAATATTTTTGTATGGGGTAGGTGACATTAAGATAGACATTAATCTATTTATATTTTTACCATATTAATTATGTCTAAGATTAAAATGTCTAATTTTTAAAATTGTGTTTCTATCACTTACTCATTGAATTTCTAACAGTTTTTATTTAATGTTTTTGGTTTAAGGCATATGCATCTATTTTTCCTAGGATTTCATTATTTGATCTTATTCTAAAACCTTGTATATTTTGCTAATATGTGCTTTAAAGTTTCTTTTATTAAACATGACTAATACTACCACGATTCCTGTTCTTTTGTTCAATTGATGTAGTTTATAGTTTAGTCTTTTATGTAGTCTTGTATTATTTTTATATCCTTTTTAAAATGTTTTCCAAATGGCTAGTCATTTGTCCAAATATAATTTATTACAGTGTTTTTCACACTTTAAAAACCATGATCCAGTTAAAAGAAAACATTTTACATCATGACCCAAAACACATATGCATAATAAAAATAAAAATGAAAAGTCCCACCAAAAAAATACTTACCACATGATAATAAATCTTTTAAAAAATGCAAAATCAACAACCACTAAATTGATTTCATGAATCATTTATGGGTTATGACATTCAGTTTGAAGAGCACTGATTTATTGAATAATCTACCCTTTCTCCAACTGTTTTTAGATGCCCTTATTGTTTAAAACTTATATATAGTTTTCCTTTTTTTCTTAACCTTTTTTGTTCAACAGACCACTTGTCAGTCAGGTGAAAACCACAGACCCCTTACTAGACCACACTATGCTGTGTATTATTTAATAAATATATCACACCTGCACCAACACATCCTCACAAGAATAATGTTTTTTTGAATTTCAATTCAAGCTCATTGACCCCTTGTTAAGAACCCCTGTTTTACTAAATCCAACTCTATTCTCATACCAGTCCTGAACTGTTTTAATTTTTGTAGCTTTGGAGTACACTTAATATTGACTAACCAAGTGTTCTCCCCACTACCACTAAACATTGATTTTCTTTTTCAAAAAATGTTAATCCATTCTTTTAAGTTAATTTTGTAATAATTTTGTCACATTCTTAAAAGTAATTACACTGGTATTTGAGTGAAATAAAATCAAATTTGTAGATTCATTTGGGGAGAAGTGGCATGTTTAGAATGTTAAGGAATTCCCATCAGAAACACTATTGATCTCTTGTTTTAATCTAATATTTTATGTTCCTTATAGTTTTCTACTTGCCTCCATATTTTTTGTTTACTCCTAGGTATTTTATTGTACCAGCTAGAACTTTCATTTATTAAATAATAATTGCAAAAGTACATATTTTGTTCCTGACTTTACTGAGATGGTAACAGTATTCTTCCATCAAGTTTTCAGTTTTTAAATTTTTATATATCACAAAATTTTACAATTTAACCATTTTTAAGCATACAATTCCATGGTATTAATTACATTCACAATGTTGTGCTACCATCACCACGATCTATCACCAAAACTTTTTCCTCTCCCCAAACAGAAACTCTATGCCTATAAACAATAACTCCCCATTCCTCCTCTCTGCCCCCACCCTCTGGTTTACTTTCTTCTCTAATTTACTTTCTGTCTCTGTGAATTTTCTTTTTTAAACTATAAACAATATCTGTCCTTTTGTGTCTGGCTTATTTCACTCAATATGTTTTCAAGGTTCATTCATGTGCACCATGTATGTATCAGAACTTCATTCCTTTTTATGGCTGAATAATATTCCATTGTAAGTCTATACCACAATATTGTTTGTCTATTCATCTGTTGATGGACACTTGGGTTGCTTCTACCTTTTGGCTATTGTGAATAATGCTGCTGTGAATATTGGTATATAAATACCTGTTTTAATGTCTGTTTTCAATTTTTTTGGGTATTTGCCCAGGAGTGGAATTGCCAGATCAGATTTAATTCTGTGCTTAACATTTTAAGAAACTGCCAAACTGTTCTCCACAGTGGCTGCACCATTTTACATTTCCACCAACAAGGGTTCTAATTTCTCCACCTCCTTCCCAACACATGTTATTTTCCTTTTTCTAAAATAATAGTCACTCCAGTGGGTGTGAAGTGGCATCTCACTGTGATTTTAATTGGTTTTTGCCTAATAACAAATGGTGCTAAGCATCTTTTCATGTGCTTGTTGCCCGTTTGTATATCTTCTTTAGAGAAATGTCAATTGAAGTCCTTTGCCCATTTTTCAGTTGGGTTTGTTTTTTTTGTTATTGTGGTATAGGAGTTCTTTATACGTCCTGGATATTAAACCCTTATCAGATATATGATTTGTAATTATTTTCTCCCATTCTGTAGGTTGCCTTTTCACCTTTTTGATAATGTCCTTTGATGCACAAAAGCTTTTACTTTTGATGAAGTCCAATTCATCTATTTTTTCTTCTGTTGCTCATGCTTTTAGTGTCATATATAAGAAATCACTGCCAAATCCAAGGTCATGAAGATTTTCTCCTCCCCAAGTTTTAATGCTAACTGATAGTTTAAAATAGAAATTTTTTTCATGTTAAGGAACTTTCCTTCTATTCAGAGTTGGCTCAGCATTTTTAAAAATAAACACTGCTTTTTAAATTTATCAAGAGCCTTAGAATATACTTAAGTACTCGTGGTAAAATAGTAGACACGGTCATACTAGTCTAGTTATGGTTGAATAGTACACAAATTCAAAAAAAGAAAGCAATATAACATTATTAAGTGGCAAAGCAGAATAATTAAATAGCCCTAAATAGAACAAAAATTGCCATTTTACATTGATAATGGATAAGGTTATGGTAAAATGTTAAAGTAGTAAATCAAGACATGCCTTTCTTCTGTGCTGAACAGTACTGCATCAAAATACATAGCAGAAAAACTCTTAGAAATTGGGAAACAATGGCAGTAGTACACTTTAATCTGTTACCATAGAAAAATAAAAAAATAAGTGAGTGGAGCTAAAGAATGTAAGCTCTCACTATTGGAGGTTTCCTCCTCCCTCAACTCCTACTCACAGTGCTTTACTTCACGTGTGACCATCTCCTACAATGCCAGTGCCACCACAAGCCTTTCTCTCCGCCCCCTAGTTTCTAGCTGTGTTCTAGATGTGTAGTCATCCACAGAGTCCCGAGGAGAAGGAGGTTGCCAGTCTCATCCTAGGTAATGCCCCAGTGTCTTCAAGTCAGGAAACAAATATCAGGTAATACGCAGAGCATCTTCCCATCTCTTCAGGCAATCTGCTCCAAGAATTGAAGCCAGTGAAGGCTCCAAAATGTAAATGTTTTCCTCCCTCCTGCTCCATCTGTCTCATAATCAGGGTCAATTTCTCTAAGATTCTCATAACATTATCTTTTGGTAGTAGATCAACACAAATGAAAAAAAAACAACAACCTAATGTACTTCTCAAGTTCAAATTACACACATTGGGTTTACTAGTACTAAAAACTTTAACTATTAGTACTAATAAATTATCATTAAGATTCAACACAAAAAATTCTAAGCAAAACTTCACCTGATATTATGAGAGTCCGAATAAAGTAACAATTAGATAATGGGATCTGGAATCAGAAAGCTTGAGTTTAAATTCCCAGCTCCACTAATTCCTAGCACTACAGCACTGAGAAAGCACTTTCAAAGTCTAGGAATACTCATATATTTTAATGAGGATAATAATAATACATTTTTCACAGTAAATTGCTAAGAAGGTGTCTGGCATGTAGTAAACACTCAATAAATGTTAGCAATGTAAATATCAATATATGCTACATGTCTTACAGGGATAATGGGGGAACAAGTCTTGAATTTTCTCTTAAAATGAACTATTTCTAGTAAGTTTAGAAATCTCCAACATTAAACTAATTTGTTCGTAAGTCAGTAAATAAAATAATTTATAATGTGGATTTTCTTTGTTCCTGTTTCCAAGTTCATCACTGTCACCTTCTATTTTGGGGAAGAGGGGAGGAAGGCAAGTTGGACAGCAAATATCAGGCTTCTCTGAGACTAAGTTTATAAGGCTTTTATAAAGCTCTAAATCATTAGATGCAAAACTGGATTCTTATTTTAAGGCCTTCATTCCCCCACCCCCCAATATGGACTACTATTTTATTATTTTCTCCTTGGTCAAGGGCCTCTTATCTGGCTAGTCTCAGACTGAAGGATTACCATTTACTGTTTGTGTCCTGTGATGATTTAGAAAAATTCTATTCTATATATTCAAGTTATTATTTATTTCCTTAATCAAAAAATGATATGATTCAGTTTTGGGTTGTTTTTTTTCTTTTTTCAAGAGGTACCTGGCATTGAACCCAGGACCTTGTACCTGGGAAACAAGTGCTCAACCACTGACCTACATCTGCTCCAGCGGCAGTATGAGATTATTTATGAATTCCAGAAAGAGATAATATGTTTGTAAACTGTTCTGTTCCTCTGGGTGTGATACCCTTTGATCGTATTAGAGTTAGCTGAGATGTCTTTGATTAAATTATGTTAAGACTAGGGCTTTGATTCGACCATGTCATTAGGGCATGCAGGGTTGAGTCCCTGCCCCCTAGGT